>QXTE01000333.1:498164-564859 GCA_003942145.1 Platysternon megacephalum
TGTTGGACTCAAGAGACTTTAGAGGTGTTGGACTTTTGGGACTTTGGGGTGATCTTTTGGGTTGTTGGACTTAAGACCCTGAGGGGAAAAGGACACTGCCAACCTTACTTGGGGGTGGGTCTTTTGCTCATGGTTTGTATTATGAATCCTGTTTGTGGTGTTTCCCCAATATAATGCCGCATTGTTTCCATCCTTTATTAAAAGGATTTTGCTACACTCAGACTCCGTGCTTGCGAGAGGGGAAGTATTGCCTCTTAGAGGTGCCCGGGGGGTGGTATGAAATTGTCCCAGGTCACTGGGTGGGGGCTCGAGCCGGTTTTGCTTTGTAGTATTGAAACGGAACCCCTAGATACTGAACCCGGCCCTTGTTGCTGCCAACTCAGATGGGCAGAAGGGTTACATACACATGATTTATTATAGGCATATGTGGTCACAATGTGTGTATACATAATGGATGCAATGCTATGTGTGATGTGTGCACACAGGTGGTGTGTGTGTCTATGTATGTATCACAGTGTGTGTATGTGCATGCGCAGCCACACTGAGGCTATGGACAGCGGCGGCTCCAGGCACCAGCGCTCCAAGCGTGTGCCTGGGGTGGCAAGCCGTGGGGGGCGCCCTGCTGGTCCCTGCGAGGGCGGCAGTCAGGCCGCCTTTGGCGGCATGCCTGCAGGAGGTCCGCCGGTCCCACGGATTCGGCGGCAATTCAGCAGCGGGAACGCCGAAGCTGCGGGACCGGCAGACCTCCCGCAGGCATGCCGCCGAAGGCGGCCTGCCTGCCGTGCTTGGGGCGGCAAAAAAGCTACAGCCACCCCTGGCTATGGAGGCTGAACTCCTTTCTCTGACATACTGAACAGGGCTGGGTCACGTTGGTAAGACAATGGGGTGGTCTGCACTTCCACACCAACGGTAAATCTTGTAGTATAATTTTCCTATGGATGTAAATGGAGGATTCCAGTTTCCAGGAATGTCAATGATATTGGTCCATTGCTAGGTGGGAATGGTAGAATTATCAATAATAATGCAGAAAAGGCAGAAGTGTTCTATTAATATTTCTGTTCTGTATTTGGGGGGAAAACAGATGTTATAGTCATAGCATATGATGAAGATAACACCCTTCCCATTTCACTAATATCTCAGAAGGATGTTAAACAACAGCTATTAAAGTTAGACATTTTTAAATCAGCAGGTCCAGATAACTTGCATCCAAGAGTTTTAAAAGAGAGGGCTGAGGAGCTTGCTGGACCAGTAATGTTGATTTTCAATAAGTCTTGGAACACTGAGGAAGTCCAGAGGACTGAAAGAAATCGAATGTTGTGCCAATATTTAAAAAGGGTAAACGGGATGACCCACTGTCTGACATCAATCTTGGGCAAGATAATGGAGTGGCTGATACTGTATTAATAAAGAATTAATGGAAAGCAATATTGTGATGCTGGCAGACCAGGTGTCAGCTCATGCCAAGATCCCCAGGTCTCAACTGAACACTGACAAATACACAGTTGGAATCTGTCTGCCTCACCTGTGTGTTAGTATTGTTAAAATAGGTATTAGAATTATAAGACTGTGTTTAGTTTTCATTGAAGGGTGTGAGTTGCTGCATACATTAATCTCATTTTAACATCTGTATCCTATACTATAAGGTAATGTTTGAGCAGTTGTATCATGAACCTCTGTGACTGTGTAAATCACCACACAGGAGAGAGACATTAATTAGTGTGAAGGACTGATCTTCAACAGAGTGTTATGCCCATCCCAAAAGGAAAGGTCCATCTATACCAGATGAAATATTGTGGGACATTGCAACCTGAATTTCCCTGCATACCATCAACAAGAAGACAAAACAACTTTTGCTGTTCTGCTCTTCTCCCCATGAAAATGAGTCAGGCAAGTGGACTCCTCCTGTCAGCTGAGTTTGCAGCTTAGAGCAGCGGTTCTCAACTGGGGATCTGTGGCCACCTGGGTGGCCATGAGCAGGTTTCAGGGGCTCCACCAAGTAGGGATGGCATTAGACTTACTGGGGCTCAGGGCAGAAAGCTGAAGCACGAGTCCCACCATGCAGGGCTGAATCCTGATCCCAAGCAACTTAGTTTTGCAGGGCTCCCGCCGGTGTGGGACCACATGCAATTGCCCTCTTGCTACCCCCTAATGCCAGCCCTGGTTTTTATATGCAGAAAAACAATTGGTGTGTCACAGGTGGGCCGTGAAGTTTTTATAGCATGTTGGAGGGACTGGGGCTCAGAAAGAAATAGGTTGAGAACCCCTGGCTTAGAGCACCCAGCAGGAAGGGGATAAAAACCCCAAACAAAATGAACTAGGGATCTCTCTGCTGGTTGGACTCTGGGGGCAAAGTGTTTCTAGGCATAAGTGAAAGATTCCCAGCTGCTTAGCCTGGGTTAGCCCTAAAGGACATAGAGAGCTTGCTGATTAGAGAAGCTTTTATTACCTTCTGAAACTTAAGATTGGAACTCATTTGTGTATATGCGTTTACCTGCTTTAACCATATAAATAACTCTCTGGTTTCTTTTTCCTATTTAATAAATCTTTATATAGTTTTTTACAGTAATGGCAACAAGTGCTGTCTTTGGTGTGAGATCTAAGGTGCAAGTGACCTGGGGATAAGTGACTGTTCCTTTGGGACTGGGAGTACCCTGAATATTGCTGTGATACTTGATGTAAGGGACCAGCTATCACAAAGGTAAGCTCACTTGGGTGGCAAGATAGATCAGGGTACCGAGGGGACTGTCTGTGATTCCATGGTAAGTCTGTTACAGTGCCTGAGGAGTTTACACTTGACAGTTCATTGGTGGAATCTAAGTATAGAATTCACAACCAATTTGGGGTTTGTGCCCTGCTTCCTAACAGTCTGCCCTGAGGTTGGCACTCACACTCTTGAGTCACTGCAGGCAGCAGTCCAAATATAGTAAATGCCAATCAACATGGTATTATGGAACACAGATCCTGTCAAAATAATTTGATATTTTTATGAGATTACAAATTTGGTTGATAAAGATAATAGTGTTGATATAAGATACTTAGACTTCTGTAAGGGGTTTGACTTTGTATGGCATGACATTTTGATTTAAAAACTAGTATGATATAAAAGTAACATGGCACACATTGAATGGATTAAATGATAGCTAACTGATAGGTCACAAAATTTAACTGTAAATAGGAAATCATCATCAAACTGGTGTGTTTCTAGTGGGGTGCTGCAGGAATTGGTTCTTGCCCCTATTCTATTTAACATTTTTATCAATGACCTGGAAGAAAACATCAAATTTTCACTGATAAAGTTTACAGATTACACAAAAATTGGGGAGGAGTGGGTAAATAATTAAGAAAGCAGGTCACTGATACAGAGCAATCTGGATTGCTTAGTAAAATGGGTGCAGGCAAACACTATGCATTTTAACATGGCTAAATGTATACATCTAGGAACAAAGAATGTAAGCCAAACTTACAGGATGGGGACTCTGTTCTGGGAAGCAGTGACTCTGAAAAAGGACTTGGGGTTCCTGGTGGATAATCAGCTAAACATGAGCTCCTAGTGTGATGCTGTGGCCAAAAGGGCTAATGTGATCCTTGGATGCATAAACAAGGGAATCTCGGGTAGGAGTAAAGAAGTTATTTTGCCTCTGTATTTGGCACTGTTGCAAACACTACTGGAATACTGTGTCCAGTTTTAGTGTCTACAATTCAAGAAGGATGCTGATAAATTGGAGATGGTTCAGAGAAGAGCCATGAGAATGAATAAAAGATTATAGTGATAGACTCAAGAAGCTCAGTCTATTTAGTTAAACAGACAGAAGGTAAAGGGATGACTTGATTTCAGTCTATAGGTACCTACATAGAACATACAAATATTTGATAATGGGCTCTTCAGTCTAGCTGAGAAAGATCTAACACAGGGGTAGGCAACCTATGGCATGCGTGCCGAAGGCGGCACGTGAGCTGATTTTCAGTGGCACTCACACTGCCTGGGTCCTGGCCACCAGTCCAAGGGGCTCTGCATTTTAATTTAATTTTAAATGAAGCTTCTTAAACATTTTAAAAACCTTATTTACTTTACATAAAACAATAGTTTAGTTATATATTATAGACTTATAGAAAGAGACCTTCTAAAAACATTAAAATGTATTACTGGCACGCAAAACCTTAAATTAGAGTGAATAAATGAGGACTCGGCACACCACTGCTGAAAGGTTGCCGACCCCTGATCTAACATGATCCAATGGCTGGAAGTTGAAGCTAGACAACTTCAGACTGGAAATAAGGAGTAAATTTTTAACCGTGAGAGTAATTAACCACTGGAACAATTTATCAAGGGTGGGAGAGGATTGTCCATCACTGACCATTTTTAAATCAAGATTGGGTGTTTTTCTAAAAGATCTGCTCTAGGGATTATTTTGAGGAAGTTCTCTGGCCTTCTCTGGCCAGGAGGTCAGACTAGATGATCACAATGGGCCCTTCTGGCCGTGGACTCCATGAAGCTAACCCCTTTTACCAGCACTAAATTAATTTCAAATATCCTAAGGGCTGGACAAGCTGAATTAATTATTACAGGGAGAAATGTGCTGCATTTTAGATACCTTCTCATGACAGTGTTGTAGTCAGGGCACTGCTGTGAAGAAGCTCACGCTGCAGGCTCTGACTTTGCTGAAATAAAAATTCATAGAGGTTAAAGCCAGAAGGGATAATGACTATGATAATTTAATCTGACCTCCTGCATAACACAGGCCATTGATTTCACCCTGTGATTCGTGCATCTTCCAAATATTTTAAGCCTTGTGAATCCAGTAGCACTGTTTCAACTGAATCTTGTGGCAGAGAGTTCCACAGGATAATTCACTGCGGGTTTTTTTAAGTCTTATATTTTAAACTTGTTGCCTCTTTAATGTAATTGGACATCTCCTTGTTCCTCGAATTATGAGATGGGTGAATAGGAGCACTCGTGACTGCTGGAACTTTCTTCTGCACAGAGGCAGCCCTTTGGAGCTGAGACAGCTCCTGCAGTGATGGGTTCTGCTTATTTACAGGCTTTTGGTGCTGGCCTAGAGGCAGATGGGCAAGGCACAGAGCAGCAAAGGCAGAGGATCACCTAGGGCAGAGGTTCTCAACCAGGGAGTGCATCAAAGTTTCTAGGGGTCATGGGGAGTCTTCCAATAAATCAGTAATTAATGCCCCTCACTCAAATTTGGCTCAGCCACCCCATGACAGAGGAGCAACCAGAGTAAATCTGAGTGAATGGCATTGTGACACAGTACTCGGTGTTGCAACACCACTCAGTCATGGCTCAGTGGGGGAAGTGTTGGAGGAGGATGGGGATCTATGTGGGTTGGGAATGGTCTCCCCAGTGAACTAGACCCACTTGCTGCCCTTGTTCTGTGCCAAGTGCCATTGTCTGCACTCGGCCCTGCTTGCACTGGCCTTGCGCTTTGTCCAGGTGCAGTTCCACCTCCAGTCGCATGGGCCAGCCTGCTGAGCAGCAGCGGCTCCTGCACAACCTGAAGGACTGCAGGTGCCCAGCTACACCAGGGGATGGGATTGGGTAGTGGGGCCAGGCGGGGGCTGGGGCTTGTGCCTGAGGTAGGGTTTGAGGCTGGGCAAGGAGAGCCTCAGAGGTGCCAGCCCCCTCCCCCCCCCCCCCCCCCCCCCCCCCCCGGGCCTCCAGGGCTGTCTGAGCTGGGGCTGGCTCTAGGGCTCAGGGGCTTGGGACCTCCCACCAGCACCCCATACTAGGGATTTAAGGAGGTGGGGGGGAATCCAGACCCTGCTGCCAACTCATCTTCTACTCAGTAACAAAACAAGAGTTTGTCCTGCACACCCACAAGCTGCCCACATGCACCTGCACCTCCACTTCTGTCTTGAGGGGCCCCCTAATCTGCATCTCTACCTTGAAGGTACCTCTATACACACCTGCCCCTCATGGGTGGGCGGATTTCAGCCTTGATGCCATCCCATGTGCCAGGCAGTGTGCTTCTGGCTATTGTAAGGGGGTGGTGGTGGATCCAAGTTAAAAAAAAGTAAGAAGATGGGGCCTGATTCAGAAAAGGTTGAGAACCCCCGGCCTAGGGACACCGCTTCCCCAGCCGCCCCCACCCCCATTAGGGGACTCTGGACACCTCCCCCCCCCCCATTGCCCCCAAGCTCTGGGGCTGCCAATTGCTTGGCCAGGAGAAAGAGCTGCCTGCACTACCCCTGCTGGGCTTGGAACTCTGCGGAGTTGCCCTTCTGGTGGCAGCAGCTGAGCAAAGTGGGAGAAGCACGGAGCTCTTAAATTGAGACACACTCCTGCTTGCTGTGCTCCCCTTCCCCTTCGGATGGAAGTAGCAGGGGGAGGGGGCACCACGAGGAGGAGAAAGGGCAGGGGAGTGCGGAGGAGCTAGGCTGGGGATGCAAAGGTCCCCCCACTTTAGGGCCAGTTCTCACATCGTACCCGCAGGTCTCTTAAATGACTGATAGGAGTTTGGGTGCCTGGTGAGCCAAGGAGAGCTCTCCTCTCTGGAGGCCCTCATCCCACCTCCCCTCTGCCCGCCTGTGACGAAGTGAGAATGTTTTGTTGTGTTCTTTGAATACTGAGGGGGAAGGCTGCAGGGGAGCTTGGCTGGGACTGCCTGCATTGGGGAAGGAAGGATACCTGAGCATGTAACATGAGAACCCAGGAGGGGAGTTGCAGACCAGGTAACACCTCTGACCGGGAATCTGGACAAAGGCTGGGGGAGGAGCCGGGGGGAAGGGAGAAAGGAGACGCCTGGAAGGGGTTTTCAGTTTTGGGAGCTGACTGGAAATGAAGAGGGTGGCCCCGATGGGGCTTGGGCTTCCCCCCGGGGTCGGGGCCTCCCTGGGGCCCCCAGATGGACCTAACTAAGGGGGGCCCTGTTGTCTGTACTGGCAAGACCTGTTTTGGACTGTGTTCCTGTCGTCTCAATAAACCTTCTGTTTTACTGGCTGGCTGAGAGGCATGGTGAATCGCAGGAAGCCGGGGGTACAGGGCCCGGACTCCCCCACACTCCGTGACAACTGGTGGCAGCGGTGGATCTACTGCACCCCATGGACGGCGCTTCCTGCAGTAAGTGACTGGGGAGCAGTAAAGCGAAGGGGGATTGACGGGGACCAGGTGTGCTGAAGAGTCAGAAAGAGATGGTTTCAGGGGGCGATTAAACCCTGGGAGTGTGTGACCAGAGAGAAGGACTTTTGCAGTAACAGGGTCCCCCTGGGGATTGCGACAAGTGGTCCCAGGGGCGGAGGAGGCTGCAGCTCAACCCTGGCAAAGAGGTGGTGACCCCAAGAAGGGCTGGCACACTAGAGGTTCTTCCTGGAAACCGTGGAAAGCTGAGAGCACCAGCCTGTGAGGGGCCAACAGGAAGATGTATGCTAAACGCCTTAAGAGCGACCTGGTGGAGCTATGCAGGCAGAGGGGGCTGCGCATTGGGAGGTCCACCAAGGAACAGCTAATTGCCCAGCTGGAGGAGAAGGATCGCTTGGATGAGCCGATCCCTGTCCCTGAGGGACAGCGCCCGGCGGACGCAGCGTGGGCCTCGGGGCCTGACCTGGCTGGGGGGGGTCAGCCTGCTGCCGAGGACATCCCGAGACCCTGCCTACCCATGCCTAGAGGAGGGGTTGGGGGAAGCCCAGCGAATACCAAGGGCACCCTGACCCCAGCGGCCAGCAGGGGATCGTCCCGGCAGAGCTCCCCATCCCTGAAGTGGAGGCAGCTGGAATATGACAGGGAGATGAGACTGAGAGAGCTCGAGGTGAGGCAGCAGGAACTGAAAGACCGGGAAAAGCAGCGGGAGGAGAAGGAGCAACAGCGTCAGCATGAGGAGAAACAGCGTCAGCATGAGCGGGAGGAGAAGGAGAAACAGCGTCAGCATGAGCTGGAGCTGGCCAGGCTGAGGAGCAGTGGGGCCCCGGCTATGGTGAGTGAGGGGGGACCCAGGACTGCACGGAGCTTTGATAAGCACGTCCTGGCCCAGCGTAAGGAGGGGGAGGACATGGATAGCTTCCTGACGGCCTTTGAGAATGCCTGCGAGATGCACAGGGTTGACCCTGCAGACAGGCTCCTGTTTCTCACCCCTTTACTCGACCCCCCAGCCGTGGAGGTGTACAGCCGACTGAAAGGGGCGGAGACAGGGGACTATGAACTGTTCAAAAGGGCCCTGCTCCGCGAGTTTGGGCTGACCCCCTGTCACGGAGTGTGGGGGAGTCCAGGCCCTGCACCCCCAGCTTCCTGCGATTCACCATAACTCTCAGCCAGCCAGTAAAACAAGGTTTATTGAGACGACAGGAACACAGTCCAAAACAGGTCTTGCCAGTACAGACAACAGGATTCCCTTTAGTTAGGTCTATCTGGGGGCCCCAGGGAGGCCACTCTCCCCGCTGGGAAGCCCCAGCCCCGTCAGAGTCCCCTCTTCATTCCTAGCCAGCTTCCACAAACTGAAAACCCCTTCCAGGCATCTCCTGTCTCCCTACCCCCCGGCTCCTCCCCCGGCCTTTGTCCTGTGTCCAGGTTCCCGGGCAGAGGTGTTACCTGGTCTGCAACTCCCCTCCTGGGTTCTCATGTTACATGCTCAGGTATCTCCCTTCCCCCATGCAGACAGTCCCAGCCCAGCTCCCCTGCAACCTTCCCCCTCAGTATTCAAAGAACACGACAAAACATTCTCACTTCGTCACATCTCTCCCCCCTTCGAGACCGAACTGATCAGGGTCACTTCAGCCAGTGACCTGGGGAAGTTCGAACCTAGCAACGTTCCCATGGATGATGCCCCATCATCTCTCCCATTCCTTGATGGGAATCACACCAGGCCCTTCCAGTTTTTTGTCCCCTTTTAGGTCGGGTATGCTCGATGGCACTCGTAGTCCGCATGTGGGGAGGCTCATGCGGCCTGTGCCCTTTTTCCACCCCCATACCCCGGGGATTCAGACTGGGGTGGGATCTTCTCCCAGCGTTCCAGACTGGAGGACTAGGATTCGGGCTCCCTTGGTGAGGAGTCCCCCTTCTGACCTTGCCCNCTGGGGTTCAGACTGGGGTGGGGTCTTCTCCCAGCGTTCCAGTCTGGAGGACTAGGATTCGGGCTCCCTTGGTGAGGAGTCCCCCTTCTGACCTTGGCCACCACCTGGAAAGGCTCCTCTAGGCTGGGCAAGGGTCCCAAAGCTGGTTTCCCCTTGTTCCGGGCCTTCCTCACCCTCTGACAGGGGTCACAGGATCGGCAATACTGCCGGACCGTAACAAAGACCCCCGGCCAGTAGAAGTTCTGTAGCAGCCTCTGCTGGGTACGCCAGATTCCCTGGTGCCCTGAGAGGGGTGTGTCATGGGCCCAGTACAGCAGCTGGCGGCGATACTTCCGGGGTACCACCAGCTGCCTCCTGACTCCCCCTGACTCCATTTCCCCGGGGGGAGCCCATTCTCGGTACAGGAACCCCTTCTCCCACAGGAACCTTTTCTGGCATCCTCTCCCCATGGTCTGTACCGTACTGAGGTTGGCCAGGTCCCTTATCTTCCACAAGGAGGGATCTTTCTGCAACTCGGCCTGGAACTCAGCGGCTGGGACAGGGATGGGGACCTGTTCCCTCCCGCTGGCTGGGTCCGAGGCCGCAGCCTCTCTGAGTCGTGTCCCTGGGCGCCCCCTCCCCACCGAGTTAGGGTCCTGCCCCTCGGGCAAGGTACCCTCCCCAGGGTCAGGGCGCAGTGCCCCTCACTGGCTCTGACTATGGGTCATGACCAGGGTACCCTGGGGGTTACTTGGCCAGTCCTCTAGGTCCCCCCCCATCAACACCTCAGTGGGCAGATGGCGGTGTACCCCCACATCCTTGGGGCCCTCCTTGGCCCCCCATTTGAGGTGTACCCTCACCACGGGCACCTTGAATGGGGTCCCGCCCACTCCCGTCAGGGTCAGGAAGGTGTTGGGCATCACCTGATCTGGAGCTACCACCTCGGGCCGGGCCAGTGTCACCTCAGCGCCCGTGTCCCAGTATCCATAGACTTTCCTCCCATCCACCTCCAGGGGAACAAGGCACTTGCTCCGCAGGGACAGCCCCGCGCCCACCCTGTAAACCAAGAACCCTGAGTCTGGAGCATCCAGCCTTCCAGAGGAGCGGGCCTGGGGTCCTCCTCCCTCTTTAGCCGGTGGTACGCTGCCAGCCCCCCTTGCCTGGGAGCGCTGCCCCTCGTCCGGCTGGGTCTCCACCCAGTCAACCCTGTGCGGATTCGGTCTGCTCAGCCTGTCCCTGAGCTTGGGGCACTGGGCCCGTATGTGGACTCCCCGGCCACAGTAATAGCAGCTCATGTCCCGTTGGTCCCCTCGAGTGGGTCGGTTGGTCCTGACGCGGGATGTTCCCCTTTGGTGGGGGTTCTCCATATTTTCCCTATGGGAGGTCCCATGGTGACTCTCTCGCTGCATCGTGGCGGGCCTGTTCCTTTGGGACGCCTCCCTGGTATCCCCTGCCCGACTGTTCACAAACTCGTCGGCCAGCTGCCCTGCATGCTGTGGACCCTCTGACTTTTTGTCCACCAACCACAGCCTCAGGTCGGAGGGGCACTGGTCATACAGGTGCTCCAGTATGAATAGGTCGAGCAGGTCCTCTTTAGTTTGGGCCCCAGCTGTCCACTTGCGGGCGTACCCCTGCATCCGGTTGACCAATTGTAGGTAGGTGAACTCAGGGGTTTTGCGCTCACTCCGGAACCTTTTCTGGTACATCTCGGGGGTCAGCCCAAACTCGCGGAGCAGGGCCTGTTTGAACAGTTCATAGTCCCCTGTCTCCGTCCCTTTCAGTCGGCTGTACACCGCCACGGCTGGGGGGTCGAGTAAGGGGGTAAGAAACTGGAGCCTGTCTGCAGGGTCAACCCTGTGCATCTCGCAGGCATTCTCAAAGGCAGTCAGGAAGCTATCCATGTCGTCCCCCTCCTTACGCTGGGCCAGGACGTGCTTATCAAAGCTCCTTGCAGTCCTGGGTCCCCCCTCACTCACCGCAGCCGGGGCCCCACTGCCCCTCAGCCTGGCCAGCTCCAGCTCATGCTGACGCTGTTTCTCCTTCTCCTCCCGCTCATACTGATGCTGTTTCTCCTTCTCCTCCCGCTCATGCTGACGCTGTTTTTCACGATCCGCCAGCTCTCTCAGTTGTAGCTCTCTCTCCCAGTCCAGCCGCCCCCCCTCCTTGGAGGCTGAGCTTCGCCGTGAGGATCCCCTGCTGGCCGGGGGGGTCACGGTGCTCTCGGTATTCGCTGGGCTCCTCCCCACCCTTCCCCTAGGCATAGGAAGGAGGGTCTCAGGAAGCCCTCAGCAGCTGGCTGACCACTCCCAGCTGGGACAGACACTGGTGCCTGCGCTGCATCTGCCAGGCTGCTTCCCTCAGAGACAGGAATCAGATCATTCAAGCGATTTCCCTCCTCCAGCTGGGCAATGAGCTGTTCTTTAGTGAGCCTCCACCTGCGCAGCCCCCTCTGCTTGCACAGCTCCACCAGGTCGCTCTTTAGCTGCTTGGCATACATCTTCCTGCTGGCCACTCACAGGCCTGGGTGCTCACCGCTCCCNATCCCCCGGGGGACCCTGTTACTGCAAAAGTCCTTCTCACTGGTCACACGCTCCCAGGGATTAATCACTCCTGAAACCGTTCCTTGCTGACTCTTCAGCACGCCTGGTCTCCGTCAATCCCCCTTCGTTTTACTGCTCCCCAGTCACTTACTGCAGAAAGCTCCGTCCACAGGGTGCAGTAGATCCCACCGCTACCACCAGTTGTCACGGAGTGTGGGGGAGTCCGGGCCCTGCACCCCCAGCTTCCTGCGATTCACCATAACTNTGGAGGCTGAGCTTCGCCGTGAGGATCCCCTGCTGGCCGGGGGGGTCACGGTGCTCTCGGTATTCGCTGGGCTCCTCCCCACCCTTCCCCTAGGCATAGGAAGGAGGGTCTCAGGAAGCCCTCAGCAGCTGGCTGACCACTCCCAGCTGGGACAGACACTGGTGCCTGCGCTGCATCTGCCAGGCTGCTTCCCTCAGAGACAGGAATCAGATCATTCAAGCGATTTCCCTCCTCCAGCTGGGCAATGAGCTGTTCTTTAGTGAGCCTCCACCTGCGCAGCCCCCTCTGCTTGCACAGCTCCACCAGGTCGCTCTTTAGCTGCTTGGCATACATCTTCCTGCTGGCCACTCACAGGCCTGGGTGCTCACCGCTCCCCACAGTTTCCAGGGAGACCCCTAGTGTGCCAGCCCTTCTCGAGGTCACCACCTCTCTGCCAGGGTCGAGCTGCAGACTCCTCCGCCCCTGGGACCGCTCGCTGCAATTCCCCGGGGGACCCTGTTACTGCAACAGTCCTTCTCACTGGTCACACGCTCCCAGGGGTTAATCACTCCTGAAACCGTCCCTCGCTGACTCTTCGCCTGGTCCCCGTCAATCCCCCTTCGTTTTACTGCTCCCCAGTCACTTACTGCAGAAAGCTCCGTCCACAGGGTGCAGTAGATCCCACCGCTACCACCAGTTGTCACGGAGTGTGGGGGAGTCCGGGCCCTGCACCCCCAGCTTCCTGCGATTCACCATAACTCTCAGCCAGCCAGTAAAACAGAAGGTTTATTGAGACGACAGGAACACAGTCCAAAACAGGTCTTGCCAGTACAGACAACAGGATTCCCTTTAGTTAGGTCTATCTCGGGGCCCCAGGGAGGCCACTCTCCCCGCTGGGAAGCCCCAGCCCCGTCAGAGTCCCCTCTTCATTCCTAGCCAGCTTCCAAAAACTGAAAACCCCTTCCAGGCGTCTCCTTTCTCCCTTCCCCCCGGCTCCTCCCCCGGCCTTTGTCCTGTGTCCAGGTTCCCGGGCAGAGGTGTTACCTGGTCTGCAACTCCCCTCCTGGGTTCTCATGTTACATGCTCAGGTATCTCCCTTCCCCCATGCAGACAGTCCCAGCCAAGCTCCCCTGCAACCTTCCCCCTCAGTATTCAAAGAACACAACAAAACATTCTCACTTCGTCACACCCCCGAGATGTACCGGAAAAGGTTCCGGAGTGAGCACAAAACCCCTGAGGTCACCTACCTACAACTGGTCAACCGGATGCAGGGGTACGCCCGCAAGTGGACAGCTGGGGCCCAAGCTAAAGAGGACCTGCTCGACCTATTCGTACTGGAGCACCTGTATGACCAGTGCCCTCCGACCTGAGGCTGTGGTTGGTGGACAAAAAGCCAGAGAACCCGCAGCACGCAGGGCAGCTGGCCGACGAGTTTGTGAACAGTCGGGCAGGGGATAACAGGGAGGAGTCCCAGAAGAGTAGGCCTGCCACAATGCAGAGAGAGAGTCACCATGAAACCTCCCAGTGGGGAAATATGGAGAACCCCCACCAAAGGGGAACATTGGGTGTCCGGTCCATCCGACCCGCTCGAGAGGACCCACGGGACCTGGGCTGCTATTACTGTGGCCAAAGAGGCCACATACGGGCCCAGTGCCCCAGGCTCAGGGACAGACTGAGCAGACCCAACCCACAGAGGGTTGACTGGGTAGAGACCCAGCCGGACAAGGGGCAGCGCTCCCAGGCAAGGGGGGCTGGCAGCGTACCACCTGCCAAGGAGGGAGGAGAACCCCAGGCCCGCTCCTCTGGAGGGCTGGATGCTCCAGACTCAGGGTTCTTGTTTTACAGGGTGGGCGCGGGGCTGTCCCTCCAGAGAGAGTGCCTTGTTCCCCTGGAGGTGGATGGGAGGAAGGTCAATGGATACTGGGACACGGGCGCAGAGGTGACGCTGGCCCGGCCCTAGGTGGTGGCCCCAGAGCGGGTGGTGCCTGACACCTACCTGACTCTGACGGGGGTGGGCGGGACCCCATTCAAGGTGCCCGTGGCGAGGGTACACCTCAAATGGGGGGCCAAGGAGGGCCCCAAGGATGTGGGGGTACACCGCCATCTGCCCACTGAGGTGTTGATGGGGGGGGACCTGGAGGACTGGCCAAGCAGCCCCCAGGGTGCCCTGGTCGTGACCCATAGTCAGGGCCAGCGAGGGGCACTGCACCCTGACCTTGGGGAGGTTACCTTGCCCAAGGCGCAAGACCCTAACCCAGTGGGAAGGGAGTGCCCAGGGACACGGCTCAGAGAGGCTGCAGCCTCAGACCCAGCCAGCGGAAGGGAGCAGGTCCCCATCCCTGTCCCAGCCGCTGAGTTCCAGGCCGAGGTGCAAAAAGATCCCTCCTTGCGGAAGATAAGGGACCTGGCCAACCTCAGTGCGGTACAGACCATGGGGAGAGGATGCCGAAAACGGTTCCTGTGGGAGAAGGGATTCCTATACCGAGAATGGGCTCCCCCAGGGAACATGGAGTCAGGGGGAGTCAGGAGGCAGCTGGTGGTACCCCGGAAGTACCGCCGCCAGCTGCTGTACTGGGCCCATGACACCCCCCTCTCAGGGCACCAGGGAATCTGCCGTACCCAGCAGAGGCTGCTACAGAGCTTTTACTGGCCGGGGGTCTTTGTTACGGTCCGGCAGTATTGCCGATCCTGTGACCCCTGTCGGAGGGTGAGGAAGGCCCGGAACGGGGGGAAACCAGCTTTGGGACCCTTGCCCAGCCTAGAGGAGCCTTTCCAGGGGGTGGCCAAGGTCAGAAGGGGGACTCCTCACCAAGGGAGCCCGAATCATAGTCCTCCAGACTGGAACACTGGAAGAAGACCCCACCCCAGTCTGAACCCCAGGGGTATGGGGGTGGAAAAAGGGCACGGGCCGCATAAGCCTCCCCACATGCGGGTACGAGTGCCATCGAGCAGACCCGACCTAAACAGGGACAAAAAACTGGAAGGGCCTGGTGTAATTCTCACCAAGGAATGGGAGAGATGATGGGGCATCCATGGGAACGTTGCTAGGTTCGAACTTCCCCAGGTCACTGGCTGAAGTGACCCTGCTCAGTTCGGTCTCGAAGGGGGGAGAGATGTGACAAAGTGAGAATGTTTTGATGTGTTCTTTGAATACTGAGGGGGAAGGCTGCAGGGGAGCTTGGCTGGGACTGCCTGCATTGGGGAAGTAGGAACAAAGTGGCTGTCTCTGGTGGCGAGGCCAGCAGCTGGCCAGTTTCCTGAAACCTGACCCACATCCGCACACTGGCCAGCTGCTGGCCTCGCCACCAGAGACAGCCACTTTGTTCCTACTCCCCATGGTTGGGGAGGGAGACATAGAATCATAGAAGATTAGGGTTGGAAGAGACCTCAGGAGGTCATCTAGTCTACCCCCCTGCTCAAAGCAGGACCAACACCAACTAAATCATCCCAGCCAGGGTCTTGTCAAGCCGGGCCTTAAAAACCTCTAACGATGGAGATTCCATCACCTCCCGAGGTCACCCATTCCAGTGCTTCACCACCCTCCTAGTGAAATAGTGTTTCCTAATATCCAACCTAGCATTGCTCCTTGTTCTGTCATCTGCCACCACTGAGAACAGCCTAGCTCCATCCTCTTTGGAACCCCCCTTCAGGTAGTTGAAAGCAGCTATCAAATCCCCCCTCATTCTTCTCTTCTGCAGACTAAACAAGCCCAGTTCCCCCAGCCTCTCCTCATAAGTCATGTGCCCCAGCCCCCTGATCATTTTCGTTGCCCTCCGCTGGACTGTATCCCATTTGTCCACATCCTTTCTGTAGTGGGGGGCCCAAAACTGGATGCAATACTCCAGATGTGGCCTCACCAGTGCCGAATAGAGGGGAATAATCACTTCCCTCAATCTGCTGGCAATGCTCCTACTTATACAGCCCAAAATGCCGTTAGCCTTCTTGGCAACAATGCATACTGCTGACTTATATCCAGCTTCTCATCCACTGTAATCCCCAGGTCCTTTTCTGCAGAACTGCTGCTTAGCCAGTCAGTCCCCAGCCTGTAGCAGTACATGGGATTCTTCCGTCCTATGTGCAGGACTCTTCACTTGTCCTTGTTGAACCTCATCAGATTTCTTTTGGCCCAATCCTCCAATTTGTATAGGTCACTCTGGACCCTATCCCTACCCTCCAGCATATCTACCTCTCCCCCCAGATAAGTGTCATCTGCAAACTTGCTGAGAGTGCAATCCATCCCATCATCCAGATCATTAATAAAGATGTTGATCAAAACTGGCCCCAGGACCGACCCCTGGGGCACTCCGCTTGATACCGTCTGAGACATTGAGCCGTTGATCACTACCAGTTGAGCCCCACAATCTAGCCAGCTTTCTATCCACCTTATAGTCCATTCATCCAATCCATACTTTTTTAACTTGCTGGCAAGAATACTGTGGGAGACCATATCAAAAGTCTAGATATATCACATCCACTGCTTTCCCCATATCCACAGAGCCAGTTATTTCATCATAGAAGGCAATCAGGTTGGTCAGGCATGACTTGCCCTTGGTGAATCCATGCTGACTGTTCCTGATCACCTTCCTCTCCTCCAAAGGCTTCAAAATGGTTTCCTTGAGGACCTTCTCCATGATTTTTCCAGGGACTGAGGTGAGGCTGACAGGTCTGTAGTTCCCCGGGTTCTCCATCTTCCCTTTTTTAAAGATGGGCACTATATTTGCCATATTGGGGGACAGACATGTGCACGCGCACACACTCCCCTTCTCCCATTTACTCCCCAACCAACACAGCGCCATGATACAGAAAACCTCTACCCAATACACTCCACGTTCACATTTCCCATTCCCCTGTGCACACTGCATGTCCCACGCGCCTTTCCTATACCCACAACCCTGCCCAGTGCAGACCATTCACCCCTCTAGGCACATGCCTGCCATTCACTAGGACATGCGCTCTTAGCTCTCCAAAACACCCTGCACACACCTCACAAAGGAACATAACTCACTGCCCAGAAACCCCCATCCCAACACACGCACATCAGATATAGGCACACCCCACATCACCCCAGCATGGGGAATCAGGGGACCCGGCTGTGAAACTTGGGCCCTGGAGTGCTCAGAGTGGAAATGAAAATTCTTAAATATTACTCCTGGGGGAATNATAAGTGTCATCTGCAAACTTGCTGAGAGTGCAATCCATCCCATCATCCAGATCATTAATAAAGATGTTGATCAAAACTGGCCCCAGGACCGACCCCTGGGGCACTCCGCTTGATACCGTCTGAGACATTGAGCCGTTGATCACTACCAGTTGAGCCCCACAATCTAGCCAGCTTTCTATCCACCTTATAGTCCATTCATCCAATCCATACTTTTTTAACTTTCTGGCAAGAATACTGTGGGAGACCATATCAAAAGTCTAGATATATCACATCCACTGCTTTCCCCATATCCACAGAGCCAGTTATTTCATCATAGAAGGCAATCAGGTTGGTCAGGCATGACTTGCCCTTGGTGAATCCATGCTGACTGTTCCTGATCACCTTCCTCTCCTCCAAAGGCTTCAAAATGGTTTCCTTGAGGACCTTCTCCATGATTTTTCCAGGGACTGAGGTGAGGCTGACAGGTCTGTAGTTCCCCGGGTTCTCCATCTTCCCTTTTTTAAAGATGGGCACTATATTTGCCATATTGGGGGACAGACATGTGCACGCGCACACACTCCCCTTCTCCCATTTACTCCCCAACCAACACAGCGCCATGATACAGAAAACCTCTACCCAATACACTCCACGTTCACATTTCCCATTCCCCTGTGCACACTGCATGTCCCACGCGCCTTTCCTATACCCACAACCCTGCCCAGTGCAGACCATTCACCCCTCTAGGCACATGCCTGCCATTCACTAGGACATGCGCTCTTAGCTCTCCAAAACACCCTGCACACACCTCACAAAGGAACATAACTCACTGCCCAGAAACCCCCATCCCAACACACGCACATCAGATATAGGCACACCCCACATCACCCCAGCATGGGGAATCAGGGGACCCGGCTGTGAAACTTGGGCCCTGGAGTGCTCAGAGTGGAAATGAAAATTCTTAAATATTACTCCTGGGGGAATTCTGCACCCACTTTGCATGCGCAGAATTTATTTCTCCCACAGATTTCTTTGCTTCCCTGCAGAAAAATGACTTTCTGACACGGAAGCAAAGGGAAGCCACAAGAACGATTATATGACCCTCCCCAGTAGTATGTTTCAGGTGCTCAGGGCAGCCTGCAGAGAGGTAAATCACTGTGGGGTAGGGGGCGGGACTGGAGAAGACCTGGCTGGTGGCTCCTACCCTGTGCCGGGCTCAGATGCTAGTCCCTGCTGGGCTGGAGAGGACAGGACTTCCTCTTCCCCTGCACGGCATCCAGGGCCATGTCAGACCCACCCCTAGATGTCTCCCTCGGCTGTAGGAAGCTCTGCAAACTCTCCCACCTTGCTGCGCTTCCTGCACCCATTGCTCCTCAGCTGTACAGGGAGCTGCTCCCCTATCTGCCCAACCCCCGTGCATCCAGACCCCCTCAGGCCCAGACCCTCCCACCAAGCCTCACCCGCCCACCCAGAATCCCCCCCGACAAGCCCTACTCCCCCTGCATCTGGACCACCCTGACAAGCCACCCGCACCCGGATCCCTACCCTACTGAGCCCCAATCAGCTGCACATGGATCCCCACCCCACTGAGCCCCACTCCTCCAGCATCTGGAACCACTCACTGAATCCCCCACACCCGGACCCCGCTGCCAAGCTCTATCCCTCCCACACCCAGACACCCTCCCCCTCGCTGAGCCCCAACCACCTTCACCTGGACCCCCCTGCAGAGTCCCATTACTATTGCACCCAGAACCCCCCAACAAGCCCCTGTGCATCCTGATCCCCCCACACCAGGATCCCTCACTGAGCTGCCCGCACCCAGATTGCCCCACACAGAACCCTCACAACCTACACCTGGATCCCCCCACACTAAGCCCCTCCACACTTGGATCCTGCTTTGCTGAGCCTGCCTGCCCACACCTGGTGCACCTGGCACAGAGGGGCAGGGCCCTGGTGTGTTTCTGGGGCAGGCCCTGTCCTTGCGCTGTGTTAGGGTTGGGTGCAGCCTCGACCAAATAACATTTGCAGAATTTTAAAATATTGTGTGCAGCATTTTTAAATTTTTGGTGCAGAATTTTTATTTTTTTGGCACAGAATGCCCTCAGGAGTAAAATATCACCCAGAGGTTACTTTAACACCTGAAGCTACCAGGGCAAAATCCATCCCGACCCAGGCCAGTATCTGTCCGGCTCCTTTCCAATCAAACAACTGGACCCAAATGCACACTCTAGCGGCAACCCCAGACACTCCAGCCAGCAGGTTTATTTAGGGAGTGAATTCTCTGCAGGCACTTGACTTTTGCTGTATGGAGTCAGGCTCATCAGATTTGCTGACTCCGAGAGCCACAGGAGAAGGCCTCGGGGCCCAACCCGATTTCGGGGGAAGCTGAGATTAGTTTTACCTCGCTAAATAGGGAAACAGAAGGAGGGGGAAGAGGGAGGGAGATACTGCTGACTCCTGGGCAATGAAGGGCACCGGCGGAGGGGCAGTACCTGGGGCCAGGGGAATGCTGCAGGTCCCTAGGAGGGGAGGGGACATGGGAGCAGCAGGGCCCGATGCTGATGGTCACACGCACATAAGCTACAATTCTGGGATCTCCAGCTCCCTCGGATCCGCCTCCATGTTCCTGGTCCCTGAGAGCCCAGCCCCGTTGGAAGGAGGGTGCCAAGCCTTACAGGAGCAGGCGACCTTGTTGTATCTCCCTGCATCGTTTGCACCAGCTCCAACTCCCCACCCCGGGTCAGTCAGAGACAGGGGGTTGCTGATGATGGAAACCATCTATGGGGTGGTTGTTATTACTACTTTGCTCAGAGAGCGGGAGAGGCAGGAAGGAACTGGGGAAGGGAAAGGGTTTGCAGGTCATGAAGCCTGGAGCCTCTGGCCGCGGCTGGTGCAGATCCCAGCAGGCAGACTGGCCAGTATGGGAGGGAGCTGCCTCCTCCTCCCCCAGCCACGGAGCGGATCACTTTGCTTTTCATCACCTCTCGGCAGAGCGCTGAGCTGGGAACCTGAAAAGCTCCTGAGTCACTGCCCCAGCCCGGCTGAACTGAAGCTACGTGCGCGGACGAGCACAGCTGCCCTTGGGCAGACCGGCTCCCTGCAGGCCCGCCCAGGACACTGCCTCGCCAGGGTGCCCCCTAGCCCTTTTAGAGCCTGGGAGACACGAGTCCGGCGGGTCCAGGCCCTTTGATCTCCCACACTACTGTTTCTCATTAGTAGCGGAAGCGTTTAATTCTCCCCCTCCCCCCCATGAGCACAGCAGCGATCGCTTTGAATCTGCCCTCCTAATTCACTCCAGCTGGCTCCGTCCCGCCAAGGCAGGGTCCCCGGGAGGGGGCCGGGCAGGGGGCAGCACAGAGCCGGGACAGGAGCACAGCAAATATTTTCCAGAGTTTGTCTCCAGTGTCCCAGCCGCCCGCATTCTGACCCGCCGCAGCCCCAGGGACTTTCCACGGTTCCCCGGGCAGTCTGGAGCCGATTAACCTGGTAGCCCCGCAGAACAAATCATCCGGCTCTGACCCCCCTGCCCGCCTCTGACCCTGCTGTGCGGCTAAGGAAACAGGCCGGGCTTTGTGCCTGGCCGCGATGCCCGTAACCCAGCACCGGGGCATCCCGACATCCCCCTCCCAGCAGCGAGTATCGCCCCGGGCCGAGATTTGCATCGGTGATTGTGTATGCACAACTCAGCGCAGGTGCGTGCGGGGGGGGGAGGGGCAGTGGGACAAGTGCCCTGATGTCGGTACAGAGCGTCTGTGTGGAGGGAGGAGCACGTGTGTTCATGTGAGGGTGGGGATGAGACTGTCTCAGTGTGTATATGGGGGAGGGGGTGTGCCGGAGCCTGCTAGATGGGCTGGGTGTGTGTGGCCGTGTGAACAGACAGCAGCGTGCATCTGTGGGGGTGGTGTCTGGGGGGAGGAGTATGAGCTGGGGTGCAGCCGTGCAGTGTCGGGGTGTGGTGTGCGCAGCTGTGTGCTGGGGGGGGGGGCAGTGAGTGAAGAATTGGCCCATCTCCATGACTTCGAGAGTAGCAAGCCTGATCGCTGGCTCGCTGGAGGGCGGGGTGGTGTCTCGGCTGCTCCTGGAGTCTCTTCCCCGCTTTCCCTTTCAGCGAGCACACAAATACTGCAGGTCCGCGCGGACTCCCGGTGTGACCCCCCTCGCTCCCCAGGTCACAGTCTCCGGGCTTCCCTTCTAGCCGCTCTCATTGCAGCGGTGCTCACAGAAGCTTTAAGAACTAAACCAACCCTGGCACCAGCGGGGAAGGGGGATGGGCGGTAGGAGCGGGGCCCCAGCTGGAGCATGCGGGGTGGAGGGCGGCTCTACCCGCATCCTCCCGCCGCGCCCCGCTCAGCAGGCCTGGGCTCCGGTACAGGGCGCTGTAGGGCGTAGCAGGCGCGCACTGGAGTCCTCGGTGGGTCTGTCGCTCTGCTCCTGCCATTCACGCCCCTGGTGCGCCTGAGTCACGCTGCTTCCAGGCACAGAGCGAGTCTGTGGGCTGCTTCCGAGCAGCCGCTCAGCGCCGGCTGGCATGGCCCGGCCTCGCCCAGAGGGACCGGGGCTGTGCTGCGGTGGCTCCACTCTGCCCCGCGGGGTGCTTTGGATTGTGCCTCTCACGTGCCCCAGGAGGCGCTGTATAGCCACAGCCCCACTGCCCGCCCCACAGCCCCATAACTGTCCAGCTGCCAGCCCCTTCCAGCGGGGCTGGCGGCGGCGGGGGAGGGGGCGATTTACAGACACTCCCGCCGAAGTGACTCATCCAAGCCCCTGGGAGTCGGTGGAGGAGCCGGGATTTCCTGACGTCGGACACACAGAGTGGAGACTCCTGGCGAGCATCCCAGGTAGAGGGCCAGGCCTCTCTCTCTCCCAGCGCCATCCTCCCTTCCTGGTCCGCCAGCAGCGCCAGGATTGGGATTGTGCCACCTGTTTGCCAGCTGTTGTCACAGTTTCCAGGGTTTAACCGTTCTCCCCGTCTGCAGCTCCTTTAGGCAGAGATGAGGGCTATACTCGTAAGGGGATTTACGGGTCTAACTGCCACTTTAGGTGCCTAAATCCAACATTTAGATCCTCAGCCCCCTGCTCAGCTGCTGCCTAACCTTGCAGGTGCCTAAATCCTCTAGGTGCCTCGGTTTGCACTTGTAAAGTTCCCATGGTGCCTAAATTACTCCTGGTGGGTATGCGCAGAGCCACCTCCCTCCTGACAGCCGGTGCCTAGCTCATGCCTAGGCCCTAGTGGACTCCTCAAACAATTCCGCTGCCTGCCTCCCCTGGGAGGCCCAATCCACTCGGGTTCTCAGGGCATCTACCAGATGGGGCGCACAAAAGTGGCAGAGACCCTAACCCCCATTGTACCCAATAATCCAGTAGTTGAAGCCCTCACCCAGATTCCAATGCCCTCAGTCTAATGTAGAGTAAGGACTTCACCCCAAGCCTCCCACAAGAATTCACTAACCACCGACCTAAGGGGTATGCTGGGGCAAAGCTTTCTCTATCTCTCAGAGGGGTAGCTGTGTTAGTCTGTATTCACAAAAACAAGGAGTCCGGTGGCACCCTAAAGACTAACAGATTTATTTGGGCATAACCTTTCGTGGGTAAAAAACCCACTTCTTCTCTATCTCTGTTGTTGAAGGTACTTGATAAAAATACTTAAATACTCCTTGGCAGGGACTTGGGTCCCAGGGGAGTGTCCTGGCCACTGGGTTATGCCCTGGATTCCGTTTGTGCGCTCTCTCGGACCCAATGAACACTAAAGTATTTTATACAAAGTTGAACAGCTTCCTCGGGAGAGCTTGAGAGAACACCGATTCCTGGATACGCCTTGGCCTGCTGGTTAGCGCGCTAGCCACTGAGCTATTGGGTATAAGGGATGACACCACCTGTTTTTCCCGAGAATGGACAGAACCCTTCTCCTCATCTGGGCTCAAGGGGATGGCCCCCGCGCGGCCTGGCTGATAGATCTTAAGGGAATTTCCCTTTCATTAAGCAGCTCCGGGTGGGTAGGGACTGGGAGTGCTCCGGTCCTGGCAGACAAAAACATCTTTGATCTAAATTGCACTGGCCCGCCGTGGAAATGGCCCGTTTTTCAGCAGCTGGTGGGTGAGTTTAGCCGAGCGCTGTCACGAGTTTGCTGGCTCCCATGGCAGAGGCTGCGGGATGACCCCATCAGGAAAGTATGGACGCGCGGCGCTCCCGGCCAGACACGCGCTGCGTTTTTCTTTTCAAGGAGAAATGTAACAGCAGCCTCTCTGCGCTCTCCTCCCCCGTTGCCACTGGCACCCCCGGCTCTCTTGTTCTGTGCATGGGCCCCCGCCTCCTGCAGGCAGAGAGAGCCATTCAGACTGGATGTGCTCCGCCCATCCCCCCTTTTCTGCATAGAGACAGGCTGTTGCTGCCTTCAGGGATTGCGGCATCTCCGTGGTTAATTCATGGCAGCTGCGCTCGCAGCTCCCCATGTGAGATGCAGGGAAGCCCCTGATCCGGAGCCTCATGTGTCAAACCCAAGTGCCGAGCGCGAATGGAACCTTGATATTTCCCTCCCCCGTTTGCTTTTCCTGTCACAGCCGAAGCGTTTTTATCAGAATCTCCCTTTTCTGCAGCGCCTCCACAGAGCCTCGCCTGCGCCTTAGGTCTGCAGCCAGCTGCTGAAATGTTCTCTCCGCAGGAATCCCAGGAACAAGCGTCGCCCTATGGACCTAGTGCCCGCATGTCCTGCTTAGCTGTTCCCCAAGGGTCCAGCTCGGTTCTGCTCTCCTGCGATCCCTGCCCTGCACGCGCACACTTACACAAAAACACAAGTTTCAACCAACAGAGACAGCCCCATTCTTGCGTTCGCTCTGCTTAGGGGGAGGGGAGGCGATAGCTCTGTCTCAGAGATGCCCAGTTTTTCTAGACAGTCATTGGCACTGGAGAATGGAAGATTTTGTTGCTATGACAACGATGGTTTAAAAGCGAGAAGTGAAGAGAAATCTTTTCGCCACAAACAGCCCCTCTCAGGGAGACAGTCTGGGCTCGGAACAAAGGTTCCAGAAATACTCGCTGGAGGGCTTCCAGCTCCCCTCCCAGTCACACATAGCTCGGCCTGGCAGCCACAGCCCATCGCACACGAAATATGTATTACTCGGAGTTCTCTGGGGTGCACAAAATTTATGCTTCTCCCGGCCTCATGCCAGCAGCCTTTTAATGGGGCCGAAATAACCCTTTGAGCGACAGAACCGCCTCCCACGCACAGTCCGGTTGCCCTCTGGCAAAGGAGAGGCGCCAGGGTACTGAGCTGAGCTGTCACCCACGGGCCCAGCTGTGATCGCAGGGAGCAATCAGGCATGTGCCCCCGTTGCTGAGTCCTGGGTTTTCTCACTCGGAATGTGCAGAAATCTTAAAGTGTGTATCCAAGAGACACCTCGGAATAGCAACGCCAGCAAACCGCAGCTTCCCGAATGAGGTCACCTCGCCCCTGCAAGCTCCAAGGCAGGGTGATATTTCTGACTGTTTTTCTAACACTTCCCTTCTCCGCTTCCGCACTACCTGATTAAACCATGAGCTCAGTCTCTCTGCAGTACCTTCTCATCTGCCTGGAGACAAGGGACGCAGCAGCCTGCGCTCACTCGTCCTCATGTTTTTCCTGTTAACCAGTTACTGAGAATCCCTCAGTCCTGCTCCTTCTTCCAACCCCGCCACATCTGCTTAGTGTCCTACATTCCCTCCCGGCCTCTCTCAGCCGCAGCCAAAGAGGGGTGATGTGTTTTCCTTTTGCTGCCTTTGTGGTCATGACCATTATCCGGCAATAACCTTCTCTGAGTCACACGATGTTTTTCCTTCCCTGGCCCTTAGGCAGAAGGCGTAGAGCCCTGTTTTACTTGGGCTGCTAAAGGCACTAGACCAAGAGGAGCGAAGTGTGAGAGGTCAGACAACAATAGCGGGGAAGGCAAAAGCGGTGGCCCTAAAATATAGTTTGAAGGGTTGCATGATCCTAGGGGCAGTTGCCAGAGGGGATGGCTTACAGCTCTCAGCAGCAGGTGTGTGTAGCGCCTCAACCCTCCACCCCAGAGATCAGACATCTAGCCGGTATGTGCCATCGGTCCAGGCAGGTTACTGGATGGCTCGCTGACGATGTTCTACACCCATAAAGTCTGGCTGCTGTTCCTGGGTATCACAGACCCCCAGAGCCCCGACCCTAAAATGGCAGGCCTGCCTGCTTGTCCTGAGTGGGCCAACAATCCTGTGCCTTCCAAGCCAGACCCGGCTGCAGTTCAGGGGTCTCTATAGTGTGCCAAGATTTGGCGAGCGACAGGGGTTGTGCAAGTGTAAGCTGTGATGATGTCTGTGTAGCATAATGTGTCTTGTTCCTAACGCGCGGAGATCTGCCACCGCGGGCTGACTCCGGCTGCGGGAAGACTGAGATCCTACACAATTAAATAAGATGTCATTAGTCAGCGCAGTACTGCCGGGATCAATAGGAAATGATGCAGATTAAACGGCAGGAGATTTTTAAACGGCACTTAAAGGGACTAGAGCAGAGCTGCGCATTCAAGGCCGGTCAATGGAGTGAACACGTATCGACGTTCCATTTACTGCCCAGCCCCTGGGGAGCCGCACAAGGGGCAAGCTGCCTCAGCGAGCCCAGTGCGAGCCTGAAAGGGGGAGGGACTGCGGGGCCAGTCTCACAGCAACGGGGAGACCAGATGGCGGCAAAAGGCCTCGCCCAGCCCCTGCTCCAGACACCAGCCTGTTGAGTCCCCACGTCAGCCTGCCCGCTGCCCCACAGACACGTGACAGGCCAGGAGACCCTCGCTGGACTCTGTTGAAGTGTGTGTGGGTGGGGGAGGGAGGGGGGGGTTGTGCGGTGAGCTCTGACAATAAAATTGCAGCGTTCGTGAGAGGTTCTCTGGCTGCCCACAATCAGCTCCCTTGACCTTTAGCTGAGAAGCCAGTGTCCCTGCGTCAGTGCGATTTAGAGCTTGTTATGAAGCAACTGCAAATCTGAGGCCAAAGCAGAGCGAGAGGGCAGGGCCCTGGCGCAGATAAGCTATACAGGCGCAGCCGAGGAGAGAAGTGGGGATGGGCGACCTGTATAAACAGCTAAGGAAAGAAATCAGCGAGATCAGCTGAAGACAAACCGAGCCTTCTCCTTCCTGTCTAGTTGTAGCATCATCGGCATTTCGCAACAGCTTGCACCATTCCTGCTGTGGCTGGGCAGAGCCAGGGCAGCCACGACACGATGCCTGCAATGACCTTCACTATCGGCCACCTCCAGTGCCCAAGGAGCCCAGCGCGCTGAGTACAAACCAGGATTCCTGAGAGCAGAGGGGCAGGCACCCTCAGGCACAGGAAAGGGGCTGCCAGCAGGGGCAAGACGGTGCACTTGAGATGGCAGAAGAGAAAGAGCCTGACATTCCTAGGGGGCTTCCTGTCTCCCCACAGCTGGCTAGTCAGAGACTCGCCCCCGTGGCCAGGCCAGGCCCTAATTCTGGGAGCCCCCCCTTCCGGATAGGGGATAGGCTGTGAAAGGTGTCAGCCATCCAGGGGTGCTAACAGCCCAATCCCACCCAGACGTTCTCGGAGGGCTTATGAGCTAGGGGGGAGCAAGTGGGGCAATTGGCCGGGGCCCCATGCCACAGGGGCGCGACCGCGCTCGGTGCTTCAGAAATGTACGGGGTGGGGGGCCCACTTCTTAGTTTCTGCCGGGGGAGGGGGCGGGGTCTAATGCCGGCCCTGATCGCTTGTGAAATGTCCCTGGTGTGCTCTGAAGTTAGACACTATTACAGTCAGTGCCTTGGGGGCACAGGTGTGGGAGCGGGGTCCTGTGTCCCTCATGTTACCTTTATTTCACCTACGGTGCCTTTGAGGGTATATCCAGGCACCTGGGGGCTTTGGTCCAGAACCTCTCAGGGTCTTAGGCTCTTACAGGACAATGAAATAAATGGGAATTAGGTGCCCACATACTTTTGAGGATCTGGGTCTTTCAGCTTGAGCCCAGCCCCCCCCCCCGTTTATCTGTGGCAGGGAGGGGTCTTCTGGGGACGGGCGCCCTTTTGAATGGTTACTGCCCCCGTTAGACTGGCATGGCCACGGCTCAGACTCCGCAGACTCGCCTCTCACATTACTTCTGCTCTAGCTCAGCCATGAGTTATCGACCGAGTCCACCCGTCCCTGCAGCCCAGACACACTCACTCGCTTCTATGCTTCAGGCTGGCGCCTGTGAGCAGCCGGAGCTTTGAGGCTCAGGTTCCCCTCCCCCTCCTCGGCTTCGCAGCTCACATCTGCAGCGAGCGACTTCGCTCTCCTCTCCGGCTGCCTCTGAGCGCTGCTGCCTAACCCGGGCCCTGGGCGCCCCACTCACAAGCAGCTCCCGGCAGGCAGCAGCAAACCGCTCCAATGCACGTGCTCTCGGGCGTTCAGCCTGCCCGGGCACAGGCACAGCGGTGGCACAAGGGCAGGGCCGTGGGGCTCTTTCCTTGCACCCAAATGACCGGTTCACTCCGCGAGGGTTCCTGATGCACGGGTCGTTTCCCCCCGCCCCGGCCTGTGCTGCAGCCAGGTACAGCTGGTGTCAAGGCCCCTGCACCTTAGGGACAGAGGCGAGGAAGAGCTGAACCTGGTCACACAGAAATCTACCTCTCCGAAGGGCGCGTTCCAGGCTGAGTCACCCAGCTAAAGCCAAGTTCCAGGCGCACGCGTGTGTGTGAAAAAACAGCACCTATCCGTGATGGGGTTGGGGGGGGGGGGGGCACAGGACTCTGTCATTCATGGGGAGGGGCCGAGGGAAAACAGCATCTGCCAGTAATGGGGGAGAGGGGAGCATAAATCCTGTCAGTGATGGGGGAGAGGGGAGCATAAATCCTGTCAGTGATGGGGGAGTGCTGGGCTCTGCCACTGATGGGGGAGGGGGGAGAATAGCACTGTGTCAGTGATGGGGGAGGGGGGAGAATAGCACTGTGTCAGTGATGGGGGACGGGGAGTGCTGGTCTGCCACTGATGGGGGAGGGGGGAGAATAGCACTGTGTCAGTGAGGGGGGAGGGGGAGTGCTGGCTCTGCAACTGATGGGGGGGAGAGAATAGCACTGTGTCAGTGAGGGGGGAGGGGGAATGCTGGCTCTGCAACTGATGGGGGGAAGAGAATAGCACTGTCAGTGACTGGGAGGGGAGATCAGTGGGTCCTGTGATTGATGGGAGACGGGGAGCGCTGGGCCCCTCTGTGATTGGAGGGGGGAGAAGAGACCCCTGTTAGTGATGGAGAAAGGGGAGAGGCAAGCACCCTGCCAGTGGCAGGGGAGGGAGAGCACTGGGACCTGTCAGAGATGGGGAAAGGTGAGCATGTGCCTTTCATTAACAGGGGACAGGGAGGGCTGGGTCCTGTCAGTGATAGGGGTGGGGGAGAGAAAATCACTCTGTGACTGAGAGGAAATGGAGGGGAGGGCTGGGTCCTTTCGGTGATGGGGGAGGGGGAGAGAAAAGTACCCCATGACCGATGACGAAGGGGATTAGGGGAAGGCTGGGCCCTGTCATGTCACTGTTGAGGGATGGGGGAGAAAAGTCCCCTGACAGTGATGGGGGGTGGGTGGGCAGAGGATGCTTTCAAGGATGGGTATAGGGTGGAGGAAGTACAGCTCCCTGCTAGTGATAGGGGATGGGGAGCGCTGACCCCTGTCAGAGATGGGAGAAAGTGAATACTGGGTCTTTCATTAACAGAGTAGGGGAGTGCTGAGCCCTCTCCGTGTTGGGGGAGCAGGAGTGTAGGGCTCTGTCAGTGATGAGGAGAGAACAGCACCCCATCAGTGATGGAGGAGGGGGAGGGCTGGGCTTTGCCACTGATGGGGGAGAGGGAGAGGAAAGCGCCCTGTGACTGATGAGGATGGGGAGGCCTGGACCCTGTGACTAATGGGGGAGGGGGAGTGCTGACCCCTGTCAGAGATGGAGGAAGGTAAGTGCTGGCTGCTGGGTCTTTCATTACCTGGGGAGGGGAGCACTGAGCCCTCTCAGTGTTGTGGGAGGGGGAGAGTTGGGTTTTGTCAGTGATGGGGGAGGGGGAGAACAGCACCCTGTCAGTGATGGGGAGCGCTAGACCCTGTCACTGATGGGGTTGTTGTGGTGGGAGAACACTGGGGCCTGTCAGTGATGATTGAGGGGGGTGCTGGAGCCTTGTCACTGACAGGTTGAGGTGGTGATGGAGGGCTGGTCCCTGTAACTGATGGGGATTGGAGTGTTGGGGTACTGTGCCCTGTCAGTAATGGGGGAGGGGAGTGGGTGTGACGGAGCAGGGAGCAGGGCGGATTTGACCTGGGAATGTTGCAGGGGAGGTACATTGGGGATGGGAAGGAAGCTACCTGAGCTGTACCCTGAGCCAGGGGGGGGGTGGGGAGCAGTGACACCTTTGGCCGGGAGACTGAACAAAGGAGAGGAGAAGCAGGGGGAGGGGTAGACCTGCTGGAGGAGTTTTGTTTTGTTTTGGAGTTTTGGGCTGGGTGGTGAGACGCAGGGAACGCCAATCTGGGGGCTAAGTTCCCTAAACCCCCCAGGAGGACTGGATTGAGGGGATCTGGTGGTACCTACATGTTCTGCTTGGGGCTGTGTTCCTGTCATCTAATAAACCTTCCGTTTTACTGGCTGGCTGAGAGTCACGGTGAATCCCAGGAAGAGGTGTGCAGAGCCCGGACTCCCCCACTCTCCATGACAACTGGTGGTAGCGGTGGGATCTACTGCACCCTGTGGACGGAGCTTTCTGCAGAAAGTGACTGAGGAGCAGTAAAACGAAGGGGGATTGACGGGGACCAGGCGTGCTGAAGAGTCAGCGAGGGACGGTTTCAGGAGTGATTAACGCCTGGGAGCATGTGACCAGTGAGAAGGACTTTTGCAGTAACAGGGTCCCCTGGGGGAGTGCAGCGAGCGGTCCCAGGGGCGGAGGAGTCTGCAGCTCGACCCTGGCAGAGAGGTGGTGACCTCGAGAAGGACTGGCACACTAGGGGTCTCCCTGGAAACTGTGGGGAGCGGTGAGCACCCAGGCCTGTGAGTGGCCAGCAGGAAGATGTATGCCAAGCGGCTAAAGAGCGACCTGGTGGAGCTGTGCAAGCAGAGGGGGCTGCGCAGGGGGAGGCTCACTAAAGAACAGCTCATTTCCCAGCTGGAGGAGGGAGATCGCTTGAATGATCTGATTTCTGTCTCTGAGGGAAGCAGCCTGGCAGATGCAGCGCGGGCACCAGTGTCTGTCCCAGCTGGGAGTGGTCAGCCAGCTGCTGAGGGCTTCCCGAGACCCCCCCTTCCTATTCCTAGGGGAAGGGTGGGGAGGAGCCCAGCGAATACCGAGGGCACCGTGACCCCCCCGGCCAGCAGGGGATCCTCCCGGCGAAGCTCAGCCTCCGAGGAGGGGGGCGGCTGGATTGGGAGAGAGAGCTAAAACTGAGAGAGCTGGCGGATCGTGAAAAACAGAGACAGCATGAACGGGAAGAGAAGGAGAAACAGCATCACTATGAGTGGAAGGAGAAGGAGAAACAGCATCAGTATGAGCGGGAGGAGAAGGAGAAACAGCGTCAGCATGAGGAGAACCAGCGTCAGCATGAGCTGGAGCTGGCCAGGCGGAGGAGCAGTGGGGCCCCGGCTGCGGTGAGTGAGGGGGGACCCAGAACTGCAAGGAGCTTTGATAAGCCCCTCCTGGCCCAGCGTAAGGAGGGGGACGACATGGATAGCTTCCTGACTGGCTTTGAGAATGCCTGCGCGATGCACAGGGTTGACTCTGCAGACAGGCTCCAGTTTCTCCCCCCCTTACTCGACCCCCCAGCCGTGGAGGTGTACAGCCGACTGAAAGGGATGGAGACAGGGGACTATGAACTGTTCAAACAGGCCCTGCTCCGCGAGGTTGGGCTGACCCCCGAGATGTACCAGAAAAGGTTCCGGAGGGAGCGCAAAACCCCTGAGGTCACTACCTACAATTGGTCAACCGGATGCAGGGGTACGCCCGCAAGTGGACAGCTGGGGCCCAAACTAAAGAGGACCTGCTTGACCTATTCGTACTGGAGCACCTGTATGAGCAGTGCCCCTCCGACCTGAGGCTGTGGTTGGTGGACAAAAAGCCAGAGAGTCCGCAGCATGCAGGGCAGCTGGCCGATGAGTTTGTGAACAGTCGGGCAGGGGATACCAGGGAGGCGTCCCAAAGGAACAGGCCCGCCGCGATGCAGCGAGAGAGTCACCATGGGACCTCCCATAGGGAAAATATGGAGAACCCCCTCCAAGGGGGAACATCCAGCGTCAGGACCAACCGACCCGCTCGAGGGGACCAACGGGACATGAGCTGCTATTACTGTGGCCGGAGAGGCCACATACGGGCCCAGTGCCCCAAGCTCAGGGACAGGCTGAGCAGACCGAAACCGCACAGGGTTAACTGGGTAGGGACCCAGCCGGATGAGGGGCAGACGGCCCGGGCAAGGAGGGCTGACCACCTCCCAACTGCTCAGGAGGGAGGAGGGCCCCAAGCCAACTCCTCTGGGGGGCTGGATGCTCCGGACACCAAGTTCTCCGTTTACAGGGTCGGCGCGGGGCTGTCCCTGCGGAGCGAGTGCCTTGTTCCCCTGGAGGCGGAGGGGAGGCAAGTCTATGGATACTGGGACACGGGCGCTGAGGTGACACTGGCCCGGCCCAAGGTGGGAGCTCCAGATCAGGTGATGCCCAACACCTTCCTGACCCTGACGGGGGTGTGCGGGACCCCATTCAAGGTGCCCGTGGCGAGGGTACACCTGAAATGGGGGGCCAAGGAGGGCCCCAAGAACGTGGGAGTGCATCCCCATTTGCCCACTGAGGTGTTGATGGGTGGGGACCTAGAGGACTGGCCAAGTAACCCCCAGAACGCCTTAGTCGTGACCCGTAGCCAGAGCCGGCGAGGGGCACTACGCTCTGACCTCGGGAGGGATGTCACACTGGAGGCACAGAACCCTACCCGGGTGGGGAGGGAACACCCAAGGACAAGGCTCAGAGAGGCGGTGGCTTCCGACCCAGCAGACGAGAGGGAGCAGGTCCCCATCCCTTCCCCAGCCGCCGAGTTCCAGGCCGAGTTGCAGAAAGATCCCTCCTTGCGGAAGCCAAGGGACCTGGCCGACCTCAGTGCGGTACAGACCATGAGGAAAGGTTGCAAGGAGAGGTTCCTGTGGGAGAAGGGGTTCCTATACCGAGAATGGGCTCCCCCCGGGGAGATGGAGTCCTGGGGGATCAGGAGGCAGCTGGTGGTACCCCAGAAGTATCGCCGCAAGCTCCTGTACCTGGCCCATGACATCCCTCTCGCAGGACACCAGGGGATCTGGCGCACTAGGCAGAGGCTGCTACAGAACTTTTACTGGCCGGGGGTCTTTACTAATGTCCGACAGTACTGCCAATCCTGTGACCCCTGCCAGAGGGTGGGGAAGGCCCGGGACAAGGGGAAAGCGGCTTTGAGACCTTTGCCCATCATAGAGGAGCCGTTCCAGAAGGTGGCCATGGACATAGTGGGACCTTTCAGTAAGACAACCCGGTCGGGGAAGAAGTACATTCTGGTGGTGGTAGATTTTGCCACCCGCTATCCCGAGGCAGTGCCCTTATCGTCCATCGAAGCAGACAGTGTGGCAGATGCGCTGCTGACCATTTTCAGCCAAGTGGGGTGTGACAGCGTACCCCATAAAAGGGCTCATAAATGTATGTATAATATAACTGGAATAGGGTTTTGCTACATAGGCCATGTAACACATCTATGTAAAGGTTGTGATCTACTGGTTATGTTCACCCTAGTTGTATGCAGGCACCATTTGTGTGTTCAAAGTTATGAACATTGGCTGTGTAATTGCTTGATTTCTAAGTGGCCTCAGTTAGAACATTTGATGACTTCTTGGGAAAGGAATGTGCAAATTAGGTGTTCAGTCAGGGGGCACTTAACAGACAAAAGAGCTTGGAAGACTCCAATCCACATTAGAAGTCTACCTGAGGACGTTCAAGGCAGCATGTGGGTAATGGCTGCTACCTGCAGTCCTGAGTCATGCATGGGCATGTGACCTGCCCATGTGATTCCGAATCTCCATTCTGTGACTGGATTCTACAGAGGGTGAGGAGGGGGTCTCCACCCACAAGAGACAGTCTATTTAAACCCGTGGGAGACCCCTCCATTTTGTCTTCAGCTGGCTAAAGAAGAAGCCTCTCCACCCCCCCAGGACACTTGAAGGAAACTGAAAACTACAGGGGGTGTGAGTGATTGCTGGACCCAGGCTAAAAGAAGATTAGCCTGTAAAAGGGAACATTTTGGAACTGGTGAGGATCTTATCTGTATTTAGTGCAATTAGACATAGATTTGCGTATTTTATTTTATTTTGCTTGGTAACTTCTTTTGTTCTGTCTGTTACTACTTGAAATCACTTAAATCCTACTATCTGTATTTAATAAAATCACTTTCTACTTATTAATTAACTCAGAGTATGTATTAATACCTGGGGGAGCAAACAGCTGTGCATATCTCTCTATCAGTGTTATAGAGGGCGAACAATTTATGAGTTTACCCTGTATAAAGCTTATACAGGGTAAAACGGATTTATTTGGGTTTAGACCCCATTGGGAATTGGGCATCTGAGTGCTAAGGGCAAGCAGACTTCTGTGAGCTGTTCTCAGGTAAACCCTGCAGCTTTGAGCCAGGTTATTCAGACTCGGGGTCTGTGTCTGGAGCAGATGGGTGTGTCTGGCTTCAGCAAGACTGAGTGCTGGAACCACCAGTAGCTGGCAGGGGAGAATAGAAACAGAGGTAGCCTTTGCACATCAGCTGGCAGCTCCCAAGTGGGTTTCTGTGATCCAACCCGTCACATGGGGTTCCCCAAGGAAGTCTTAACAGACCAAGGGTCCAACTTCATGTCGGCCCTGCTCCGGTGCTTGTGGGAGAAATGCGGGGTCCAGCACAACTGGGCCTCAGCGTATCACCCCCAGTCCAACGGGCTGGTGGAGAGGTTCAATGGGACGCTAAAGATGATGCTAAAAACATTTATGAACCAGCACCTGCAGGACTGGGACAAGTACTTACTTCACCTGCTGTTCGCATACCGGGAGGTACCCCAGGAGTCTACCGGGTTTTCGCCTTTCGAACTCTTATATGGAAGGCGGGTAAGGGGGCCCCTAGACCTGATGAGAGACGAATGGGAGGAGAAGGCCACTCCTGATGGAGAATCAGTGGTGGAGTATGTCCTGACCTTCTGGGAAAGCCTGGCAGAGCTCATGGGCCTGGCCAGGGAGAATCTGGCCAGAGCCCAGAGGAAGCAGAAGGTCTGGTATGACCGCACGGCGCGGGCCCGCGCCTTCGCCACCGGGGATCAGGTGATAGTCCTCATCCCCGTGAGGAAAAACCAACTCCAGGCCGCCTGGGAAGGTCCCTTGAAGGTTGTCAAGCAACTAAATGAGGTAAACTATGTGGTGGAGCTGTCGAACTGGGCACACCACCACCGGGTGTACCATGTGAATAGGATGAAGCCATATTATGACAGGGGGGATGTGGTGTTAGCCGTGTGTGGACAGTGGGAGGAGCAGGGAGATGACCCTTTGGTAGATCTATTCCCTGGGACAAGAGCTGGTTCCCCCCTGGAAACAATTCCCCTCGCTGATCAGCTGACCCTGGCCCAGCAAGCTGAGATCAGGGGGGTGCTGCATCTGTACCGACAGCTGTTTTCCAACCAGCCTGGACGCACTAATCTGACTGTCCACCAGGTGCAGACAGGATCGCACCCGCCCATAAAGTGCTCCCCCTTCCGAGTCAGAGGGAAAACGGCTCAGGACCTGGAAAGAGAGGTCCAGGACATGCTGGCTTTGGGGGTGATCCAGCCATCTTCCAGCCCTTGGGCCTCGCCGGTGGTGCTGGTCCCCAAAAAGGACGGATCTATCCGATTCTGTGTGGACTATCGGAAGCTCAATGCCATCACGGTATCCGATGCCTACCCCATGCCCAGGCCTGACGAGCTCCTAGACAAGCTGGGAGGCGCTCGGTACCTCACCACTATGGATCTTACAAAGGGTTACTGGCAAGTGCCGCTAGATGCAGATGCCAGGCTGAAGTCGGCCTTTATCACCCTGCTGGGGCTCTTTGAGTTCCTGACCCTGCCTTTTGGCCTCAAGGGAGCGCCGGCCACCTTCCAGCGCCTGGTGGATCGGCTACTGAGGGGGATGGAGAGTTTTGCCGTGGCGTATATTGATGACATCTGTGTCTTTAGCCAGACCTGGGAGGGTCACGTGTCCCAGGTTAAACAAGTGCTGGACCGACTCCAGGAGGCTGGGCTGACCGTAAAAGCTGAGAAGTGCAAGGTGGGGATGGCTGAAGTATCCTACCTAGGTCACCGGGTGGGGAGCGGCTGCCTAAAGCCGGAACCAGACAAAGTGGAGGTNCCTGGTGTTCACCAACGCCTCCGACACGGGACTGGGGGCGGTGTTAATGCAGGAGGATGAAAAGGGGGAGAGACACCCCATCGTGTACCTGAGCAAGAAGTTGCTACTCCGGGAGCAGAACTACGCGGCCATCGAGAAAGAATGTCTGGCCATGGTGTGGGCCCTCAAGAAACTAGAGCCATATCTATTTGGGAGACACTTCACCGTGCACACCGACCACTCTCCCCTGACCTGGCTGCACCAGATGAAAGGAGCCAATGCCAAGCTCCTGAGGTGGAGCCTGCTCCTGCAGGATTATGACATGGACGTGGTCCATGTGAAGGGAAGTGCGAACCTGACAGCGGATGCGTTGTCCCGGAGAGGGGGCCCTGAACTTCCCCAGGTCACTGGTCAGAGTGACCCCGCTCAGTTCAGTCTCCAAGGGGGGAGAGATGTGACGGAGCAGGGAGCAGGGTGGATTTGACCTGGGAATGTTGCAGGGGAGTTACATTGGGGATGGGAAGGAAGCTACCTGAGCTGTAACCTGAGCCAGGAGGGGGGTGGGGAGCAGTGACACCTTTGGCCGGGAGACTGAACAAAGGAGAGGAGAAGCAGGGGGAGGGGTAGACCTGCTGGAGGAGTTTTGTTTTGGTTTGGAGTTTTGGGCTGGGTGGTGAGACGCAGGGAACCCCAATCTGGGGGCTAAGTTCCCTAAACCCCCCAGGAGGACTGGATTGAGGGGATCTGGTGGTACCTACATGTTCTGCTTGGGGCTGTGTTCCTGTCATCTAATAAACCTTCCGTTTTACTGGCTGGCTGAGAGTCACGGTGAATCCCAGGAAGAGGGGTGCAGAGCCCGGACTCCCCCACTCTCCATGACAGTGGGGGATGTTGGTCCCTGTCAGTGATGTGGATAGGGGTGGTGGGGGAATGCTGGGACATGTCACTGACAGGGGAGGGGGCTGGGGGAATGCTGTGCCCTGTCAGTGATGGGAGAGAGTTGGTGGAATAGCACTGGGCCTTTTCACTGCTGGTGGTAGAGGTGGTGGGGTAGCAATGGGAGCCGTCATGGATGACTGTGGGGTTCGTGGGGGAGCACTGGGCCCTGTCAGAATGATTGGAGAGGAGAGGACAGAAAACAGGGACATTTCTCTTCTAATCTCTCAATTCCCTGGCCTTAAAACATAAGCAATTTCCCATCTGTGGAATGTATGTTCCCATACTCCTCTCTGCTGTCAGCTCTGTGGCACACTCTCTTTTCTCCACAAGCCTGCAGAGGCTTCTGTGTGGACTCTGCTACCCAACCCCAAACAGGAACAAACGTATGCAGATTGAGGGCTTGTCTACACTGGCACTTTACAGCGCTGCAACTTTCTTGCTCAGGGGTGTGAAAAAACACCCTCCTGAGCGCAGCAAGTTTCAGCGCTGTAAAGCGCCAATGTAGACAGTGCACCAGCGCTGGGAGCCCCTCGTGGAGGTAGTTCTCTCAGCGCTCTGCTGCAACTAGACAGCCATGTTAAAGCAGCAGCGCTTTAACGTTGCCAGTGTAGACTAGCCCTAAGTTTGCAGTACTTTGAATGCTGTTATTCCCTTCACTCCATGGATTCCCCTCAGGGGGCTGTCTGCATCCCTCGTAGCCATGCTTTTCCAGGGGCCACAGAGGCCAGGAGACCAAGCACCGGTGCTCAAGGGATAATTCACAGTTTTCACTACATTACATGGGAATAAACCCTGCAGCATGAGCCTCTGTATCACTTTCTGAAGGTTGAATGATAATTTACTATACCCATTCTAGTCACCTAAGTCTGCAGCCTAGACACAGCAGTCACATAGAAAGTCAGGCAGGCAGGCAGATAGACTCTCTGAGGAACAACTTTACAATCAGTTCAGAAGAAACCATTTTATTATTTTTTCCCAAAGAAAAAAAGCAATATAAATATTAGAGTATAAAACTTGCGTGTAGCACATTGAACATTGGTCTATATGGATATAAGAAGGATATAAGCATTTATATAATATATAAGTATAATTCAATATTAGACACATTGAAAGGACAAGTGTGTTTCAGTTCACATACACTTAGAGCACAGATCACACAGAAAGAAGATAAAGAGAAATTGAAAATACTGATGTCCACAAGTTATTTACTGAGATAAAAATAACACACCACTAGTACAAAACACTCTCTACACTACCTCAGATTGCTGATTAAAAGGAAATATAAACACTACAATTCATCTACAGTACTTCTAGAAGGGTCACATAATAACTACATTAGTTTGTATAAGCCTTACTAACTGTGTAAACTGGTTCTAGTGCAGCCACCACAGAGGGTGACTGGGATCAGTACAAAATCATACACAGACAAGTTCTTCGCATAGACAAGTTCTGTTTCTCTAGACACAAGGAGATAGCAATTGGCTAACGAGGCATCAGTTAGTGCACAATGCTCTGGTGAATACTGCCGGAGGCTGGGCTGCGTCAGGCCAGGCAAGCACACTGGCTGCTTGGAGAAAGTTTAACCTGAGTGATCATAGAAGGCTGGATCTTCTCAGGTGAGTTATTCATTAGAAGTTAAAACAATCCTGGCATCGCTATCCCTGTATCTTTGTCCTTGCCTTCCCAGGTCCGTTCCACTTACTTTGATATGGGAAGCCAGCCCAGTGTAAAGGGCATCCCCCTTCTCTAGCTGAAGAGGGGCTTAAGGGTACAATACAGCCTTCCTCACTGACTAGGTGCTTGTGGGGACTCGATGCCAAGCTGACTTGATGCTAAGGGCACACTGCACGCTCTCTCTTTGCTGTGTCTGGACCAACAGTGAGCAAAGTACATAGCTACAAAGGGCACATAGTGGAGAGACCCTACTTCCTGACAATTCTATTCTATCAATGTGGTAAAAATCCCAATACCAGTGGTACCAACAACAAGGCAAAGTCTTGTCCATATTTCTGACTAAATCCAGTGGATTTTGAGTCACATCTAGTTGCTTGTGTACAGTTAGAGTCTGGGCTGGAATGAGTGCGTGGTCCGGCAGTATCCTTCACGGTATCAGAATCCTACCTCTTAGTCACCTGACTGACCTGGGCCTTCCTGTGAGCATCTCCAGAGCAGCTCTCAGGCTCACTGGCTTTGCAGTGAGTGGCATGTGCTCAGCTCCAGTTCTTGGGTCCCTTATCTGTGAGTATGGTCCCTTGGTCCCATCAAATCAACTGTCAGTTACTGAGTATCCAGTTCTGAAGGCCAATGAACAAAGGCTGTTCCTTGGCTGCTCTGCATAGACATGGAATGTGCAAATCTTATCACTGCTCTAGACCAGAGCAATGACTCTTTATAACACATTGTGCCACTTATTACTGAACCCCACTCTCAGATAGACACTGCTTGGCCTGCACTGAGACTCACTTATCTGACAGTGTATTTACACCATGCTGTACATGCATGCAATGATGACTTCCCTAGATCTGGTGGAGTTAGCTGTCCTACTGTAGATGTGAGGTGAGTATTTTGCATGCAGTTCAATGTGCAGAAATGTGAAGCATTCAGTCTCTATTCCATACAAATAGATCAGAGTTTATTCTCTGATAATATCATTCCTTGGTATGGACTTAGTTATTTCATTGCTTTAAGGAGCTGCAGCTCCTTGTTCTCACAGCAGGGGACTTAGACTTTCTTAACTTTAGTTCCAGGAAAACATTAACTGTACATATAAATATTTACTGCAAAGAACTGAGGAGATGAATTTGCTCTTTACTGGCCTCTAAATCAATATGGACAGGTTTTGTATAGCTCAATAATGCTAGTGGCATGCTCTGCACTTAGATCTTTTCCACTGCAGTTTGAATGCATTCCCTGTCTCTCAGACATCATGATTTTTGTTTCATATTTCAGGCCATCACTGGTTACACTTAAAAAAAAATGTTTAAAATGCATCTTAGCCTTATTCCCATAGGCTCATGCAATGTAAACACTATTTCTTTTAGGATAATAGGTAAACAGGAACTGAAGCACTCCCTACCAACTTCGTAACTAGGAATCCATTTCAAGGTTACTCAGGGTCAGATTCACTAATGGAAAGTTAAATATCAAAATCTGGAACATGGGTTCTAATCTGGGGAACTTTTTTTTTTTTTTTTTTTAAATGATCTAAGGTATATAAATAAAAAAAAATCCATGTTACAATTATTTACACTGGGCAAAGCCAAGTACAAGCCTCATGGCTTTCTTGGACCATTCTGGAGCAAACCAAATCCAAAGACATGTTTAAAAGATTTTACATCTTTGCACATTAAATTACCCAAGTGATAGTATAAAATATTAGTTAGTATTAACAGGGCACTTGGTTTTTGTTTTGTTTTGTTTCCAATTATTTTTCATCATGAGGACTAATAGTAGGAGCCCCTACTCCTAGCTCTGATGATGACATACATTCGTAGTATTTCCTGCTTTTTCATCACAAAATTCACATTCATCCTCTATCCTAGGCTGTGATTTGGGGGAGTGCTGGAGGGGTCTGCCCTGTAGGTCTAAGCTGCTGATGGTCTGTCAATTCTACTTCTTCTCCTTCTTCCCAGACTTCTTCTTGTTTCCACCTGAAGAGCCTGAGCTCTTCCCATCTCGTTTACCTGAGGAGTTGGAGAGGGTGGCAGTGCTGCCGGGGATGTACACATTCTGCCTGTAGTCAGGGACGTGCTGCAGTGTGAACTGGGGGCCATACCTGGTGCTGAGGCCCATAGTGCCGGCTCCTCCTCCCAGTGTAGAGTTCCCATCAGCTGCTTCTGCACAGGGCACAGGAGGGAAGACCATTAATATCTACAAGGGTGAAATCTCAACTTATTATTAATTATTCCTATTACAGTAGAGCCTTCAGGCATCAACCAAGATCAGGGCCTTTTGTGCCAGGCACTCCACAACATATAGTGAGAGACAGTCCCTGTCCCAAAGAGCTTGCAATCTACACAGACAAGAAAGACAATGTCACACGGGGGTCAGTGGGAGAGTCAGGCAGTGAAGCCAGATCTCCTGAGTGCTAGTCCAGAGCTTCAATCACAAGATCATCCTTAGATTGTGCAAAACTGTAATGTTTCATAAGAGGATGAAGGGCAGATTAATATACCAAGAGGAGCAGATCTGTTCAAAGGCTCTTGGCAGAAAGGGGGCGATTACAACATGGGAACAGAATGGGAACACAAATGAATTACTACTGATGAGCCACTACACTGACAGTAAAATGAGTTTCTTTGGATAAACAGAGGTAATTTTCTAAACCAAAATATCAGAGCCTTCTATTACAGAAAGACAACTATTTATCAGAGCAGCACAAGACCTGCTGTGGCATGGGTGTCAGGAATAGAGCACAGAAGGCATATGGGGCAGCAGCAGCAGCTCCAGTAGTGCATATCTAAGAATGGGGAGCAGGGCACAGGGCAAGAGAACTCCTATCAACAGTTAAAATCCTTACTTCTCCCTCTCCAAAAAATCACTCTCAAAAGAGAGGGGGCAAGGGCAGGTCAGGTCCTGGAGTTGGAACAGTTATTTGGTGCTCCCTGATTAAATGGGGAGTGCAGCATCTGATCATCCCATCCCTGTTTCTGTTCAGGACACATTGCTGCTAGTAACGGTGCTGTCATTTACATGTTCAGGACAGAGCACTAGGAAGGTGATGGAAAGAAATCCTATGGGCTAATCTGATCTTATTGCTGAACTCTTAGGTTTGGAACACCTACCATTTGCCAGTCTGGTATTGGCACATCAGTCTTTGTTGCATGGCTGCTCTAGACCCATCACTAGCTAGCCTCAAGGGGCTAATGTAGTCACACTTTGCTCCCTGCCTGACAAATTCAATACCTTTCACCTTGGTATACATCTGCCACCTAATATTCAAAATACTTTCCTTCCCCATCCAGAGAAACCAGAGCATTATAAAGGTATTTAAACCAACTACTCAAGCCATAACTATTATGCACTAAGAAAATTCCATCACTGGGTAATATCATATGTAGCAGTTCTTTCTAACCACTTTAACCCTGGCCCCAGTATTGCTGTAGCCTGGGTCTAATTTGGAGAGTAAAATATGTGGGGTAATAGGAAATTCCTATAATGCAGCAGCACTGAGTGGTCCGGGGAAGTTGAGCATAATTTGATAAATACAACTGCAGTAGCTTCTGTCATGGTTCTGTGCTGCAATTCTAAGCTGGGGAGCAGAGCATAGGAGGGAGGTAGATAAGTAGAAGGATTCCTGTAGTGCTGACATTACAGGAGCAAAGCAGGGCACTCCTCTCATGCTGTAATGCTGACTTGAATAGAATGCAGGAGAGAGACATGGAAGTGGGAAAAGGGGGAAGAACTTCTGTAATGCAGGCTGTGAATCACAGAGCACAGAGAGGACTTGGGGAAGCCGGGAATTCCTGTAATAGTGCAAGGAGTGGCTAACTCACAGGAGTCACCATGCTCATGCACACCGAAGTTACCTACCAGAAGTGATCTAGATCAGAGGTTCTCAAAGAGTGGCCCATGGACCATCATTTGTTTGTGGAATTTTTCCTGATTAGCCATGGAACATTCTAAGATCCATGTACTGGGGGACTGGGTATTTAGGAGGAAAGTTTTTTCTAACAAAATAGTCTGCAGAATGAAAAAACTGGATAATCACTGATGCTGGTGACTCAAATGCCCCATGGAGAAGAACTCTGTTAGCTCAAGAACACCTTGGAGCAGTAAGGCAATCTGTACCCTTGCACTAGCTCCATCTTCCCCCTAGCTCAGGAATCACATGCAAGATGGACATACTTTATCAGTTTTTAGGGAAGAAACCAGCTAGGGATAGAATCAGCACAGGCACACCACTTCCCTGACTCTCTCCTGATTACTGCTGAAGTCACTGGATTAATAATGGGTCTACAGCAGAGGTAGGCAACCTATGGCACGCGTGCCGAACGCGGCACGTGAGCTGATTTTCAGCGGCACTCACACTGCCGGGGTCCTGGCCACCGGTCCGGGGGGCTCTGCATTTTAATTTAATTTTAAATGAAGCTTCTTAAACATTTTAAAAACCTTATTTATTTTACATACAACAATAGTTTAGTTATATATTATAGACTTATAGAAAGAGACCTTCTAAAACGTTAAAATGTATTACCAGCACACGAAACCTTAAATTAGAGTGAATAAATGAAGACTCAGCACACCACTTCTGAAAGGTTGCCGACCCCTGGTCTACAGCATCATCCAACCCAGTAGTATTAGGTGCTTATCCTTAAATAAATCATGCATGGGAACTACCTGAATAGCTACTGACCTTGCATTTAATAGCACAGATCTGATCTGGAGACTAGAGATCAGTGGGGGTGATAGAGCAAGACTGAGCACTATACGATTGTCCTGCCCAGAATTTTACCCTCATTGTTCTCCTTTCTTCTTTAGTCTTTCTTTCAAATTGTATTTTTAACCTTCTTTTAATTTAAAATATTTGCCTTGCTTTTTAAAAAAAAAATTGCGCAAATGATCTGTGTTCTGCTACTGAAGACGATCAGCTGGTGATGGAGACCTTAATGCTGGCACCCAGCCAGCTCCCACTTGGGGATCCGCTGCTCCCCTGTAACACGGTACCATAATAATGGGACATATTTGCACTGAACCAAATAGGGTCTTGTTTGTAGCGTTCTAAACAATGGGTTTTCTTGTTGATTTTTAGCAGTAAAAGGAGAAGAGGCCTGAAGTGTCAGAGGAACGCAGTGTAAGGGCCCAAGGGACAGTGCACAAGAACTGCTAGTGGAAGCTCACAAGGACTTTGTAAAATACAAAACCATACTGCAGGGAAATGCCATTTTGGACTCTGGTGTGAAATTGGTCAGGCTCTCTAGTGGTTTATGATTTCCCAGCTGGATTATATAGTCTTGGGATACTTGGCTACGTTTCTCTTTAGAACTGATTCCTGAAATTGAGTAGCATTGCTTTTAAGAGTCTATATGGGGGCAGAGGGTATATACATTTTAATTACATTAATTAATTAATTAAGTTATTGCTAATCCACAAAGCTAACTATTTATTCCTTGGTTTTATAGTTCACTCCATGGAGAGTGTTTAAACATCTTCTACCTTCTCATTGTTTTAAAATGTACTCAGAGACCTGTAATTGTTAATCTCAACAACAATTAATACACTAGTTCATTAACACATCCTTCAAAGTGTTCATAGGTGAACTAAACACTTTAGACACCATCTCGGATTTGACTGCAGATGAGATAACTGCTTGCAGTTTGATTCTTATTTAATTCCACGGTGAGGGGGTGGGGAATTTTCTCTGTGCTGATTCACTTCATTTCAGCTGGAGACAGACTGGCTGGGGGAGGGGGCTTTGCAGTTTTAAGTATGTGTTTTCTGTATCACTTTAAATAGAGCATTCACTGAGGACACAGCAATCTGTCTCCTCAGTCGTCATATCATTGCTAGTGACCTACCAACCCACTTCTGTGTCATAATGTTACTAAGAGAAATCATCCCAGCTGCCTGTTGAAAATGTACAGTATTGCAGGCCTTGTGGACTGAGGGGCAGGGGGAGGGGCTGTAATCAGGATGCAGAACAGGTTTCCTAGATGAAATAAACATCAGGAGTCAGCATGGTTTCCAGTGAGGAAAGTGTCTGTGAAGTTCACAGGCTGCCTGAGGAGCCAGTTTGCCCAGTCTAAGGCCTTGTCTACACTGTCACTTTACAGCGCTGCAACTTTCTCACTCAGGGGTGTGAAAAAATACACCTCTGAGCGCAGCAAGTTTCAGCGCTGTAAAGTGGCAGTGTAGACAGTGCACCAGCACTGGGACTCCCCTCGTGGGGGTGGTTTTTAGCTCTCCCAACGCTGGTGCCGCGACTACGTTAAAGTGCAGCCGTGGCAGTGCTTTAACGTTGCTAGTGAAGACATACCCTAAGAATCACCAGTGAGCTCAATGTGCTGTTTTTAGTTAACACAAAATTACAGGTGAACAGCAAGACAACAGATATGTTTAATTCAGCACTAAGCTGCTTTTCTGCAAGCAGAGTGTTTCAACTCCTACTGGCTGGTAACAAGTCTTAGAGTTTGTATTCAGTCATTTATCAATACAAATTCAAGTTTGCTGCAGGTCTGAATAACTTTGTACAGAGACATACATAATAGGCTGTCTATATAGCTTCAACGAAGAGTCCTTGTGGCACCTTAGAGACTAACAAATTTGGGCATAAGCATAAGCCCAAATAAATCTGTTAGTCTCTAAGGTGCCACAAAGACTCCTTGTTGTTTTTGCTGATACAGACTAACACAGCAACCACTCTGAAACCTATATAGCTTCAGATTCCCTGACACTCATGTAAGGTAACCTCCCTTTATACTGCCACTTATGGTAAATTGTCTGTAGGCTCTTATGGTCAAAGTAAGATGAGGAAAATAAATTAAATTATCCAGGATCTTAGATTAGACAAAAATAACCAACTCATGTCTCTGTTTCTTTTACAAACTGAGCTCATCTCTGGCTAAGACAACAAGCTTTAGGGGGCTTATCACTTGAGCACTTGACATTGCGGCTGCTGTTGGGGCTTTCAGTAAACCAAATATAGAGACCTTTATTTAACAATGTATAGTGCAGCATAGAAAGCCATGCCTCGGCTTGCAGACAGGTGGTGTCTGAAAATCCAGGCAGGACTATCCTGTGCTTTATTTCACTCACTTTTTCTACCACCACAATCAAAGCAGATTTTTCTTCCTCTACACAGTGCATCGTATCAATTTAGATTTTATCCAAAACATTTTAAAGGGAGAGTCCCTAGAATTAGATGCCATCATGTGTCTAGCATTTAGTCCCTGCTTTCAAAATGATCTTGGGTATTCCTCAGTCTGCAAAAGGGTAAATCGCTTCAGACTCTCAGAAGCCCTGACTTTTCAAACTGCTGAAGAGCTTTAGGCCCTTCAGAGTGGGTGTGTAAATGGAAGCATTTCAACTGGCTAGCAAAGCTCAGGTGTCACAGCACCAGGGGTCAGGGACTGATGGTTGGATTAGTCTTCCCCTCCCTGCCCTCACCCCCACCTAAACCTCCATATGCTAGAGAGAGAAAATACAAAAAGAAGGGATGAAATCTCTGAGGTGCTGTTATCATAGGCACTGACTCTGTGGGTGCTCTGGGACTGGGGGAAAAAAATAGTGGGCGCTCAACACCCACCGGCAGCCCCGTGATCAGCTCCTCTCCCTCCCTCCCTCCCAGCCCTCCCACCCACCACGATCAGCTGTTCAGCAGTGTGCAGGAGGTGCTGGGGAGGGAGAAGGAGGAGTGGGGGCAGGAAGAGGCAGGGGGCGGGGGTGGGCGTGGGATTGGAAGGAGGTGGGGCAGGGGCGGAGCAGGTGCAGGAAGAGGTGGGGGAGGGACAGTGCGGGAAGAAGCGGGACGGGGGTTTCGGGAAAAGGGTGGAGTGGGGAGGGTCTGGGGTGCAGAGCTGGCTCCAGCGTTTTTGCCGCCCCAAGCGACAAAAAAAAATAAAAAAAATCCGCGATCGGCGGCACTTCAGCAGCAGCTCTACCCCGCCACTTCATTCTTCGGCAGCAATTCGGCGGCAGGTCCTTCCCTCTGAGAGGAACTGAGGGACCCACCGCCGAATTGCCGCCGAAGAGCCGGACGTGCCGTCCCTTTCTGTTGGTCGCCCCAAACACCTGCTTGCTGCACTGGTACCTGTAGCCGGACCTGCTGGGGTGAGCGGGGGTTGAGCACCCCTCGGGAACTGTGGAAGTAGGCGCTGTCACGGAGAGTGGGGGAGTCAGGGCCCTGCACCCCTCTTCCTGGGATTCACTGTGACTCTCAGCCAGCCAGTAAAACAGAAGGTTTATTGAGATGACAGGAACACAGTCCAAAACAGGTCTTGCCGGTACAGACAACAGGACCCCTTTAGTTAGGTCTATCTGGGGCCCCAGGGAGGCCCCGGCCTCGCTGGGAAGCCTAAGCCCCGTCAGGCTCCCTCTTCATTCCTAGCCAGCTTCCAAAACTGAAAAACTCCTTCCAGGCATCTCCTATCTCCCTTCCCCCCCGGCTCCTCCCCCAGCCTTTGTCCTTTGTCCGAATTCCCAGTCAAAGGTGTTACCTGGTCTCCAACTCCCCTCATGGGTTCTCATGTTACATGCTCAGGTATCCTTCCGTCCCCAATGCAGGCAGTCCCAGCCAAGCTCCCCTGCAACCTTCCCCCTCAGTATTCAAAGAACACCACAAAACATTCTCACTTCATCACAGGCGCCTCCAGCTCTTATGATTACTGGGAAAGGAGTCCAGGAGAGCTGGCTGTATTTTAAAGAATTCTTATTGAGGTTGCAGGAACAAATAATCCCAATGTGTAGAAAGAATAGTAAATATGGCAGGTGACCAACTTGGCTTAACAGTGAAATCCTTGCTGATCTTAAACACAAAAAAGAAGCTTACAAGAAGTGGAAGATTGGACAAATGACCAGGGAGGAGTATAAAAACATTGCTCAGGCATGCAGGAGTGAAATCAGGAAGGCCAAATCACACTTGGAGTTGCAGCTAGTAAGGGATGTTAAGAGTAACAAGAAGGGTTTCTTCAGGTATGTTAGCAACAAGAAGGTCAAGGAAAGTGTGGGCCCCTTACTGAATGAGGGAGGCAACCTAGTGACAGAGGATGTGGAAAAAGCTAATGTACTCAATGCTTTTTTTGCCTTTGTCTTCACAAACAAGGTCAGCTCCCAGACTGCTGCACTGGGCAGCACAGCATGGGGAGGAGGTGACCAGCCCTCTGTGGAGAAAGAAGTGGTTCAGGACTATTTAGAAAAGCTGGATGAGCACAAATCCATGGGGCCGGATGCGCTGCATCCGAGGGTGCTAAAGGAATTGGCGGATGTGATTGCAGAGCCATTGGCCATAATCTTTGAAAACTCATGGCAACTGGGGGAGGTCCTGGATGACTGGAAAAAGGCTAATGTAGTGCCCATCTTTAAAAAAGCAAAGAAGGAGGATCCAGGGAACTACAGGCCAGTCAGTCTCACCTCAGTCCCTGGAAAAATCATGGAGCAGGTCCTCAAGGAATCAATTCTGGAGCACGTAGAGGAGAGGAAAGTGATTAGGAACAGTCAGCATGGATTCACCAAGGACAAGTCATGCCTGACTAACCTAATTGCCTTCTATGACGAGATAACTGGCTCTGTGGATGAGGGGAAAGCAGTGGACCTGTTATTCCTTGACTTTAGCAAAGCTTTTCATACGGTCTCCCACAGTATTCTTGCCAGCAAGTTAAAGAAGTATGGGCTGGATGAATGGACTATAAGGTGGATAGAAAGCTGGCTAGATCATCGGGCTCAACGGGTAGTGATCAACGGCTCCATGTCTAGTTGAAAGCCGGTATCAAGGGGAGTGCCCCAAGGGTTGGTCCTGGAGCTGGTTTTGTTCAATATCTTCATTAATGATCTGGAGGATGGTGTGGATTGCACCCTCAGCAAGTTTGCAGATGACACTAAACTGGGAGGAGTGGTAGATAAGATGGAGGGTAGGGATAGCATACAGAGGGACCTAGACAAATTAGAGGATTGGGGCAAAAGAAATCTGATGAGGTTCAACAAGGACAAGTGCAGAGTCCTGCACTTAGGACGGAAGAATCCCATGCACTGCTACAGACTAGGGACCGAGTGGCTATGCAGCAGTTCTGCAGAAAAGGACCTAGGGGTTACAGTGGACGAGAAGCTGGATATGAGTCAACAGTGTGCCCTTGTTGCCAAGAGGCTAACGGCATTTTGGGCTGTATAAGTAGGAGCATTGCCAGCAGATTGAGGGGCATGATCATTTCCCTCTATTTGGCATTGGTGAGGCCTCATCTGGAGTACTGTGTCCAGTTTTGGGCTCCACCGTACAAGAAGGATGTGGAAAAATTGAAAAGAGTCCAGCGGAGGGCAACAAAAATGATTAGGGGGCTGGAGCACATGACTTATGAGGAGAGGCTGAGGGAACTGGGATTATTTGGTCTGCAGAAGAGAAGAATGGGGGAGGGAGGGGATTTGATAGCTGCTTTCAACTACCTGAAGGGGGGTTCCAAAGAAGATGGTTCTAGACTGTTCTCAGTGGTAGCAGATGACAGAACAAGGAGTAATGGTCTCAAGTTGCAGTGGGGGTTGAGGGGGTAGGTTAGGTTGGATATTAGGAAAAACGTTTTCACTAGGAGGGTGGTGAAGCACTGGAATGGGTTACCTAGAGAGGTGGTGGAATGTCCTTCCTTAGAGGTTTTTAAGGTCAGGCTTGACAAAGCCCTGGCTGGGATGATTTAGTTGGGATTAGGTCCTGCTTTGAGCAGGAGGTTGGACTAGATGACCTCCTGAGGTCCCTTCCAACCCTGATATTCTATGATTCTATGATTAGCAAACTGGCAAAATGAAAGGAGAAGAAGCAATAGGAATAGCATTGTTACTGAACATAACTGGTTGTTAACTGAGTTCCAGTTTATGAAACTTTGGACAGGATTGCTGCCTGTCCCAGGAAGAAACCCATGAAAAGGGAGCAGAGGGGAAAGAGAACTCCAGGAGGCTGACCTTGCAGATTCCTGAGCAGCCTCACTTCAAGAAAAGAGAGGAGTTTAGGAGCTGTAGAATTTGCAGAGAGTGAGGTCTCCCAACCTGAAGTCCTGAGGATTCAAGGGGAAGGGAACCCAGAGCCATAAAAACAGGAGCCATGCTCCAGGGATAGCTTCACCTCTGCATGGCTGGGCTGCACTGGAATGACTTCACCCCTGGAAGAAGCCCTACTGCTATTAGCTGGGTCTCCCTGCCGCTGCTCACTGGCAGCCTTGAACAGGACCCAGAGAGTCAATGCCACTGCTAACCGTATTAACTCCCAAACAGATTGGATCTTCAGGGCATGGTGCTGGAGACCATAGCCAGTATCCTGTTCTGTCTCCTCACACTCAGTGGAGGGGCATCTGTGATATCCCAGGCTGAAACAGGGGAAATGGTGCAGCAGTGGTATCACTGTCCCCCTTCTGGCTTGAATTTAAGTGGCTCTTGCATGGGCATGTGACAAACGGGGGGGTGCAAGAAGCCTTTCCCNACTCCTTCCAGGCATCTCCTATCTCCCTTCCCCCCCGGCTCCTCCCCCAGCCTTTGTCCTTTGTCCGAATTCCCAGTCAAAGGTGTTACCTGGTCTCCAACTCCCCTCATGGGTTCTCATGTTACATGCTCAGGTATCCTTCCGTCCCCAATGCAGGCAGTCCCAGCCAAGCTCCCCTGCAACCTTCCCCCTCAGTATTCAAAGAACACCACAAAACATTCTCACTTCATCACAGGCGCCTCCAGCTCTTATGATTACTGGGAAAGGAGTCCAGGAGAGCTGGCTGTATTTTAAAGAATTCTTATTGAGGTTGCAGGAACAAATAATCCCAATGTGTAGAAAGAATAGTAAATATGGCAGGTGACCAACTTGGCTTAACAGTGAAATCCTTGCTGATCTTAAACACAAAAAAGAAGCTTACAAGAAGTGGAAGATTGGACAAATGACCAGGGAGGAGTATAAAAACATTGCTCAGGCATGCAGGAGTGAAATCAGGAAGGCCAAATCACACTTGGAGTTGCAGCTAGTAAGGGATGTTAAGAGTAACAAGAAGGGTTTCTTCAGGTATGTTAGCAACAAGAAGGTCAAGGAAAGTGTGGGCCCCTTACTGAATGAGGGAGGCAACCTAGTGACAGAGGATGTGGAAAAAGCTAATGTACTCAATGCTTTTTTTGCCTTTGTCTTCACAAACAAGGTCAGCTCCCAGACTGCTGCACTGGGCAGCACAGCATGGGGAGGAGGTGACCAGCCCTCTGTGGAGAAAGAAGTGGTTCAGGACTATTTAGAAAAGCTGGATGAGCACAAATCCATGGGGCCGGATGCGCTGCATCCGAGGGTGCTAAAGGAATTGGCGGATGTGATTGCAGAGCCATTGGCCATAATCTTTGAAAACTCATGGCAACTGGGGGAGGTCCTGGATGACTGGAAAAAGGCTAATGTAGTGCCCATCTTTAAAAAAGCAAAGAAGGAGGATCCAGGGAACTACAGGCCAGTCAGTCTCACCTCAGTCCCTGGAAAAATCATGGAGCAGGTACTCAAGGAATCAATTCTGGAGCACGTAGAGGAGAGGAAAGTGATTAGGAACAGTCAGCATGGATTCACCAAGGACAAGTCATGCCTGACTAACCTAATTGCCTTCTAAGACGAGCTAACTGGCTCTGTGGATGAGGGGGAAGCAGTGGACCTGTTATTCCTTGACTTTAGCAAAGCTTTTCATACGGTCTCCCACAGTATTCTTGCCAGCAAGTTAAAGAAGTATGGGCTGGATGAATGGACTATAAGGTGATAGAAAGCTGGCTAGATCATCGGGCTCAACGGGTAGTGATCAACGGCTCCATGTCTAGTTGAAAGCCGGTATCAAGGGGAGTGCCCCAAGGGTTGGTCCTGGAGCTGGTTTTGTTCAATATCTTCATTAATGATCTGGAGGATGGTGTGGATTGCACCCTCAGCAAGTTTGCAGATGACACTAAACTGGGAGGAGTGGTAGATAAGATGGAGGGTAGGGATAGCATACAGAGGGACCTAGACAAATTAGAGGATTGGGGCAAAAGAAATCTGATGAGGTTCAACAAGGACAAGTGCAGAGTCCTGCACTTAGGACGGAAGAATCCCATGCACTGCTACAGACTAGGGACCGAGTGGCTATGCAGCAGTTCTGCAGAAAAGGACCTAGGGGTTACAGTGGACGAGAAGCTGGATATGAGTCAACAGTGTGCCCTTGTTGCCAAGAGGCTAACGGCATTTTGGGCTGTATAAGTAGGAGCATTGCCAGCAGATTGAGGGGCATGATCATTTCCCTCTATTTGGCATTGGTGAGGCCTCATCTGGAGTACTGTGTCCAGTTTTGGGCTCCACCGTACAAGAAGGATGTGGAAAAATTGAAAAGAGTCCAGCGGAGGGCAACAAAAATGATTAGGGGGCTGGAGCACATGACTTATGAGGAGAGGCTGAGGGAACTGGGATTATTTGGTCTGCAGAAGAGAAGAATGGGGGAGGGAGGGGATTTGATAGCTGCTTTCAACTACCTGAAGGGGGGTTCCAAAGAAGATGGTTCTAGACTGTTCTCAGTGGTAGCAGATGACAGAACAAGGAGTAATGGTCTCAAGTTGCAGTGGGGGTTGAGGGGGTAGGTTAGGTTGGATATTAGGAAAAACGTTTTCACTAGGAGGGTGGTGAAGCACTGGAATGGGTTACCTAGAGAGGTGGTGGAATGTCCTTCCTTAGAGGTTTTTAAGGTCAGGCTTGACAAAGCCCTGGCTGGGATGATTTAGTTGGGATTAGGTCCTGCTTTGAGCAGGAGGTTGGACTAGATGACCTCCTGAGGTCCCTTCCAACCCTGATATTCTATGATTCTATGATTAGCAAACTGGCAAAATGAAAGGAGAAGAAGCAATAGGAATAGCATTGTTACTGAACATAACTGGTTGTTAACTGAGTTCCAGTTTATGAAACTTTGGACAGGATTGCTGCCTGTCCCAGGAAGAAACCCATGAAAAGGGAGCAGAGGGGAAAGAGAACTCCAGGAGGCTGACCTTGCAGATTCCTGAGCAGCCTCACTTCAAGAAAAGAGAGGAGTTTAGGAGCTGTAGAATTTGCAGAGAGTGAGGTCTCCCAACCTGAAGTCCTGAGGATTCAAGGGGAAGGGAACCCAGAGCCATAAAAACAGGAGCCATGCTCCAGGGATAGCTTCACCTCTGCATGGCTGGGCTGCACTGGAATGACTTCACCCCTGGAAGAAGCCCTACTGCTATTAGCTGGGTCTCCCTGCCGCTGCTCACTGGCAGCCTTGAACAGGACCCAGAGAGTCAATGCCACTGCTAACCGTATTAACTCCCAAACAGATTGGATCTTCAGGGCATGGTGCTGGAGACCATAGCCAGTATCCTGTTCTGTCTCCTCACACTCAGTGGAGGGGCATCTGTGATATCCCAGGCTGAAACAGGGGAAATGGTGCAGCAGTGGTATCACTGTCCCCCTTCTGGCTTGAATTTAAGTGGCTCTTGCATGGGCATGTGACAAACGGGGGGGTGCAAGAAGCCTTTCCCCCATCCAGCCCAGCACCTAAGCATATGAAGAGTGATGCTGAAGTCAATGACACTACTAATGTGTTTAAGGATCAGCACATGGTTGTGCACTGTGCCGAAGTGGATCAATATGGTGGCTATGCAAGAGCCTCTCACAAGAGCAGTCCTGGTCTCTCTACGCTCTGGTGAGAACAGAGACTCCTGGCTTCTGTTCCCCATCCTCCCACAGCAAGATACAGAAAACACGGCAGGGAGGATTGGGGAGGAGACAGTCACGGCCCTCTGCCCATCTTCCATTCTGCAGAGTGGAGCTGACTCATCAGGGAGAGCAATTTGCTACAGTCTAATGGACGGAACAGATTTCACACATCCCCAGGAGCACAGAAAAAACCCTGCAGAGGGGCATCACATTAGGGCAGGGCATCACCAATCTGGGCAGTGGCAAACAATGCCATGAACTAGCTTATCATGTGAGTAGGGGAAGTTTTGCCAGAGAAAGGGTCCCTTCCTCACAGGTAAGTGTAAACTGATGCGCAATTTAGAAAGAACCCATTCAGCTTTTAGATCCCAGGGATTGCAGGGCAGGCAAGTAGAAAAATAATCATGTTATTTGTAAAGTGAGGACATGTTAGCTGCAGTCACGGAGAAATGACAAACATATGGCCTCCGTGGCTATTTTTCCAGAGTCCATTTACAGAGTAGAACCACATTTTCACATTGTTTCCATTCCTAAATATATATATATATATATATATGAAAGAAAACACTCTAATGTCCAAGACCTTTATCTCCTTAACTGGCTGTGGCAGCTGTTTGCTTGGGCTGCTCAGAGTCTGCAGAGAGGCTTTCAGGGTGACAAAGTTCAGGCTAAAGCAGCTCTCCAAAGAAGAAATACCAATTTGAAATCCTCACCACAGACTTTTTTCTACCAAGAGCAGAGAGAAAACATCCTAAGCATTTTTGTCAGTGTTTTATGGCTATGCTGTTTTTTCTATCTTTAAAATTTAGAGGGAACAGACTTAAAGGTATTTATAAACAAAGGCTCTATGTAAAACAGCTAGCCTGTATTCTAATGACTTGTCTATTATGATTCATTAACAAAAGTGCACCAGGATCACAGAGCTACAAACACTCTTCTGTATTTCCTGTCACTCTCACATAACAATAGATGGTAAAAGTTAAAAAAAAAAACAAAAAAAAACCCACACACAAACCACAATCATAATAATTGCAAATAAAGTATTTTAAAGCTGGTGAGGCAGATATTCAATTATGCCTCAGCACTCTCTTTTGCTGTCAGCACTAAAAATGTGTCTGCATTTTGCTACCAAAAATGAGCTAGCAGCTAGAATAATTCTTGGATGTGTGGGTACAGCCTGGTCATTAAACATCTACCAACTAATATTTGTGATCACAGTTTTTCATGGGTGCAAAATTGCCCCTGCAAAAAAGGAGTTCTCTTGTTTAAAAATCTGTCCCTTTGTTCCAAAACCAAAAAACGTCTCTTTTCTGCTACTAACACATGTTATTCCTTCCCTCATATGTGAGAATGGGGAAGAGGGGGACAGATTATCCCACATCTGTCTACTGCACCTTCCTCTGAATCATCTGGTGCTGGTCACTGCTGGACACAGGATACTGGAGTAGATGGGCCTTGGGATCCAGTACAGCAAATCCTATGTTTCCAATACTGTGTTTCCATGTCCTATTCACAGCCAAGTCTCACAACTTGCTCCTTTTCTCAAATTCACACCAAAATGGCGTCCCCTCGCATGTACTGGTGTATCAAATCAGACATTGCATATTTGTTTCATTTTGGGATCAGACTTTCTATACAACTACACATATATATTTTTAAAAAGCGAGAGAGACACTCCAAACACAGGCTCTTCTAGTCCATATCACCATGAGCCAGATACCACTCTCTCAAGAATGCAGGTGCTGGAGATTCTCAGCCTTTACCCTCCTGCCTTACTACACAACTGAATGACTATCTCACATCAACCGCAAGCCCTGCTCCATGTTAATAATTCCCCATTCGTATCCTATTCATATCCTAACCTATTCATATAATGGGTGCTGAAACTAAGGGGGTGTGTGTGGTGCTGCTTGAAGTGGTTTCCATCATATGCAGGGTTTACAGTTTGATTCAATGGCTCTCAGCACCTCCACTATACAGATTGTTCCAGCACCCCAGTTCATGTCTCTTTTGCATAGTAATACAAGTGCCAATGGTATTCTGATGGTATTTGCTTAAGAAGTACTTTAGGAAGCCACATCATCCCGGCCAGTTGCTCTGAACCACTGATAATATTAAAATCCTATCTAATTACATGCACTTTAAATGTTACATCATTATAACTGATGCAATTATCTTGTGCTTAAAGGAAACTGACCATTTGCTGATGCCAGAATCATGGCTTGAAGCATTTCCGTATCAAACTGGTTGTTTGGCCAAGCTCCACCTTCTTCTCCATTCTGAGAGCTAAGGAAAAGAAAATAAACAAAGAGTTACCAAAGGCTCAGCAGAGAGGGTGAGATTCTGTCAGATATTGCCTGTAGAAGTACCATGCTCTGTAGAGAAAGTTAATGCTATTGATTATTATAAGGTCACCCATTAATGAAATATTCTAGAGATAAGACATTCCCCAAGGTCTCGATCTGTGTCTGGAGTTTTAAAGAACAATGATCATGAAGGGCCTGATTTTACAGCTATGTAGGTGCCTAACAATGTAGATAGCTGCTCAGTGCGGTTTTCACTAGGGCCCGGATTCACAGAGTAACTTAGGTGTTGACATGCTCAGCTTCGCAACCTAACTTTGAGGTGCCTAGAGAATCACTAGAACAACCCTGTGAACCACAAAGTCTGATTTAGGCACCTAGGCTCCCTATACAACACATGGAGAGAGAAAGGCAACTTAGAATGAGATCCACAAAAGCTGTCACCCTAAGCCCTGGTCTACCTTACAAATGTATGTCGGTATAACTATGTTGCTCAGGGTGTGGGAGTTCTCCTGTCGGTGAAGGTAGCATCTTCACTAAGCGCTACAGTGGTGCAGCTGCGTTGCTGTAGTGCTATAAATGTAGATAGGCCCTAAGTTGAGAGCTGCCTAAACTAGCCAATGGCAGATGCTGAAGAGAGGGATGTGTGCTAAGCGCCACCCCTCTAACAGAGATCGGTACCTAGGTCCAGACTGCAGGGAGGCACCTATCTCTGCTAGCTATCCACAAATCCAGGGAAAACTCCTCCTAACTGTCATGTGGGGCCTGCTCAAAGGTCGCCTAACTCCACACACAAGAGCTGGGGAAGAAGAAGTGGCTCCCCCTTATAACCTGTAGCTTGGTGGCTTGGGTATTCCCCCCAGAAATGGAAGAATACCAATTCAAGTCCCCCCCCATACCTGATAAGTAGGGCTGGTGGCAGGGGTGAAAGTAACTTAAAGGACTTATGGTACTCTGGAGTCCTTAGGAAGGGGCGGGGCCTCAGCTGGAAGAGGCGTGGCCTCTACCGGAAGAGGCGGGGCCTTTAAATCCCCGGGCACTTTAAATCACCATCGGAGGGAGCTCCCGGCTGCCGCCGCCACCCCAGGGCCCCAGCCTCTGGCGGAGCTTTAAAGGGCCCGGGGCTCTGCTGCAGTAGAGGCAGCCGGGAGCCCCTGGCCCTTTAAATCACCGCCAGAGCCCCGCCGCCGCTACCCCAGGGCTCCAGCAGCGGGGCTCGGGTGGCGATTTAAAGGTCCACGGAGGGTAACAGCAGTGGGAGCTCCGCGCCCTTTAAATCGCCACCCGAGGCCCGCTGCTGGAGCCCTGGGATAGCAGCAGCAGCCAGGGGCTTGGGCGGTGATTTAAAGGGCCCGGGGCTCCGGCTGCCCCTACCACCCCAGACCCTTTAAATCGTCCCTGGAGCCCTGCTGCCGGAGACCTGGGAAGGTGGTGGCGGGTCTCCAACGGCTATTTTAAGGGCTGGGGCCGTAGCGGCTGCTGCAGCCCTGGACTCTTTAAATAGTCGCCGGAGCCCCGATGCCGCTACCCCAGGGCTCCGGGGACGATTTAAAGGGCCCAGGGCAGTAGCTGCGGCAGGAGCCCCAGGCCCTTTAAATCGCTGCTCGAGCCCCGCCGCTGCTTCCCCAGGGCTCTGGCAGCAGGGGTCTGGCGGCAATTTAAAGGGCCCGGGGCTCCAGCCGCTGCTGGGAGCCCCAGGCCCTTTAAATTGCTGCCAGGGGAAGCCGATCCGCCCTGGTACGGTGCACCGGCTCTTGCTGGTACGCCGTACCGGGGCATACTGGCTTACTTTCACCTCTGGCTGGTGGTTTCCAGAAAGTGCTGCTATTGCCACAGGTTTTTTTCCAAAATTACGTTCATTTCTGGAATCCCTGATCAGAGGGTGAGCAAGGCATGCAGATCATGTGACTCTCCAGATTTCTGCCCAGAGACATCTAACTTACTCCCAGTGTGCAGGGCAGAGGCTGGGGCAGAGGTGATGTGTGCGCGAGGCATGTGTGGGGTCATGTGCCCCTCAGATTTCTACCCAGGAGGGTTGACAGGGCCAGGCCCCAGCTCCCCACCCTGGGGAGGGGGAAAGGCCTGCAGGGAGGCCCTGATTGATGGCCTGGGCCTGGGCTAGCTGCCCTGTCACTGTGACAGGGAGCAGGACACTGCCCCCCACCTCGAGGTCACAGGTACCCCCTCCAGCAACCCCTGAAATACCTCCTTCCAGTACACACAAACCTCTCCACCACCACTCCAAATACCCCCTCCCAGTACACACACATCCCTCCAGTACACCCATATAACTCCTTCAGCACCCCTCAAATGCCCCCTCCCAGTACCCCCCCAGTACCCCCCAAATACCCCCTCCCAGTAGACACACACACCCCTCCAGTACCCAACAAGTTATTCCTCCAGCACCCCCCAAATACCCCCTCCCAATACACACACCCCTCCAGCACCCCCCAATACCCTCTCCCAGTACACACACACCCCTCTAGTATCCCCCAAATAACTCCTCCAGCACCCCCAATGCCCCCTCCCAGTACACACACACCCCTCCAACACCCCCCAAATAATTCCTCTAGAAACCCCCCAAATACTCCCTCCCAGTACACACACCCCTCCAGTACCCCCCCAAATAATTCCTCCAGTGCCCCCCCAAATACCCTCTCCCAGTATATGCACCCCCTTCCAGAACTCCCTACTTTGTTTCTATAAACACATTGGACTACATTTGGGCTAGTTTTTAACTGACGTTAGGCTATTAATGCAGTAGAAATCCGGCACTCCTGGAGACACCTGACTCCTCCTCAGGATGCAGGGCAGAGGCTGGGGGCTGGCTGCTGTTGAGATTTGCTGCTAACTTCTCCCCTCCTCACAAAGACTTGGGCTTGGCAAAACCGCTGCGGAGCTTCCCCTGGGCAGGCAGGGCACTTGGCAGCAGGATGCCAGGCTCCCTTGCCATGTTGCAGAGTGGACGGCCCTCACACCTGCTCTCAGCAGTGTCCACACAGTGCCTCTCCCCGCTCCTGTCCCTTGCACACAGCTGGCTCCTGTCCCCAGAACACAGCTGGCTTTAGCCCTCAGTGCCCAGCGTCTGTCCCCCACCCCACTGCACAGCTGGCTGTAGCCTTCAGTATTACAATGCAATATGATATTTTTATATTACTATAACGCATATCCAAAATTTCTGAAATATACAGCTTTGAAAATCTAAAATTACTGTTTTCATTGCTGAAAAAAACTGGCTCTACTGATAAGGAGAAGGGATCTGACACCGCTAAGGGGAGTGCTCTAACCTCTGGACTACAGAGGGAGTCTCGTTCTTTCTCTGGTCCAATTAACATTTAATTATAGTGGAGCAACTTCAGCAGGAGAAACTGAGGAGACCCAAACCAGAATATCCCATAGTTCCAGCACTCACCTGAGAGGTAACAGGTGTCTGGTCAAATTTCTTACTTATCATACAGAGGGGCGACTTGAAGCAGTGGTCTCCATCCCCCAGGGGAATATCCTAACTTCTGGGCTAAAGGTGGGGTGACCAGATGTCCTGATATTTGGTGCTTTGTCTGTTATAGACGTCTGTTAACCCCACCCTCATCCCAATTTTTCACACTTGCCGTCTTGTCACCCTAGCTAAAGATCAGAAGGGAGGCCCAACTGTCTCTCCTTGATGTTTTGTGTGGATTTAGGCAGCCTCTCAGCACCCCTATCAGATCAGGCTTTGAATATGGGTTAGGTGAAGGAGGTCCTGTGATGTTATCTGATTAAAATATGACCATATAGATCATTGTTGCAAACACGGTTATATATTTGCCGCAAATATTGTACAAAGGTTGTCGAGTGAGGTGTCTATGGAAAGGTTATGATTTGTTGGTTATGATTATGCTATCTGTATGCATGTATCATTTTTGTTTGTGAAGTTATAAGTATTGGCTCTATATTTGGATTTCATATGTTTGCTCCTGGGGTAACGCCCACAAGGTAACGCCAAGCATATCTTGGAGGAACTGTTCAAATTAAGAGGCTCATCAAGAACATTTAACTAACAATGGACCATGGAAGATGCCTATCTACACTTAATAGAATTTCCTGCTGTGACTAGGCAAAATGCATGGACATGGGACTTGCCCATGTGACTCCAAACTCCATCTTGTTGCTGTAATTTTCCACAGTAAGAAGAATGGGATACCCTCCACATGGCAAAAACTATAAAAGGCCCTGAAAACACTTCCATTTGGTCTTCAATCCTGCTTCTTACTTCTGCAGGAACCTTGCTACAAACAAGCTCTGAACAAAGGACTGAATGACCCATCCAAGCTGTGGATGTACTCCAGAGACTTGACTTAAGCCAGCAGTTCATTCCATCACTGCTACAAGCCTGAACCAAGAACTTTGCTATTACTGTATGTAATTGATTCCTTTAACCAATTTTAATGCTCACCTTTCTTTCTTTCTTTCTTTCTTTCTTTCTTTCTTTCTTTCTTTCTTTCTTTCTTTCTTTCTTTCTTTCTTTCTTTCTTTCTTTCTATAAACCTTTAGATTTTAGATACTAAAGGATTAGCACCAGTGTGATTTTTGGGTAAGATCTAAGTTATATATTGACCTGGGTATGTGGCTGGTCCTTTGGGATCAGAAGAGCCTATTATTTGATGAGACTGGTTGTAAAGAACCATTCATCTCTGAATCCAGTGTTTTTGGTGGTGATATAAGAACTGGAATGCCTGAGGAAACTGCCTTTATGTTTTCTTGTTAGCCAGTGTGGTGTACAGGAGTTTACTTTTGTGGCTGGTCTGGTATATCTTATAAAAGAATAACCACCAGTTTTGGGTTGTGTTTGCCCTGTTTCTCAGCAGTTCATCCTGAATTTGGCATCCTCAGTTGTGACCCACTAAGGCACGGTCACAGGGCCTACCCCCAGATTCATGGATTGCACTGGGGTTTAGTTGGGAAATAGGCACCTGGATGCCCAGAGTGAGGAAGCACTGCGCATGCGCCGAGGCAGAAATATAGGTGCATAGGTACCACAACAACTTAGGCACCGAATGAGTTTGGGCGCTTACAGGTTAGATGACAGTCACGTGGGTACTTTGTGGATCTCAGTGGCACCTAAAAATGGGATTTAGGTGTCTGGGAGTTAGATGCCTAAGCACCTTTGTGAACCTGGGCCTAGGTGCCTAATTCACATGGCACCCCCAGGCACCTATCTGCATCTTTAAGTGCCTAAATGCCTTTAAAAATTTGGCATTATGGGCCCAATCCTGCAAACATATGTGCATGTAATTGAGGAAAATCACTTATATGCATCAGTGTTTGCAAGATTGGGCCCTGCATTCCCATCTGAAGGCTATGTAAGGTGAAGGCCTTTAGGTTGTTTCAGATAAGCTACACTGTGTAACCCCATTAATGAGAAGGTTTCAGAGGACACCCAAAGCCTATGGCGGTGTTTCCCAAATGGCAGGTCCTCATCCACCAGTGGGTCACGGGAAGGTTGTAGATGCATTGCCATGTCCAGGGTTGGGCCCTGACCTAGTCATACATATACTTCTCCTGACCTGGTGGGGAGAGGAGGCCTAGGGATTGAGAGAGGGGCTGCTGGGCAAAACCTGAGTGGTGTTGAGACCACTGTGCCTGGTTGCAATGCCCAGAATGGGAAGCCAGGCCCAGCCCCATGGAACAGGCTGCTGTGGGGTGAGTGCAGATCCAGCTCACTCTCCCTCTGCCCCCTGCTGCCCTGGGCTCTCCCCTCCACACCAGACCAGGATTAGGATTGCAGTGCCGGGGCAGAGGGTGCATACATGTAAAGGTGAGTCACACATACACACACACACACACACACACACACACACACAAGACAAAATGCAGTTGGGGGGGGGGGGTTGTCATCTTAGTAAAAAGTTTGAGAACCACTTGCCTATGGATTAACAGGGTTTTGGATTAAGTGGGAGTGGGAGGGGGAAGCCATCTGACCACTGCTGAAAAAGCACAAACCCAGAGCAGAGGGGAGATATACCACTCACTAGCTCTGCAGAACCTGAGAGGCAGGGGAGAAAATAAGATGCTACCACTATCTTCTTATAGCAATAGGGTGAGAAAGTGAGAGGGGGCTAAAGGAGCATAGCCAGCATTTAAAGTCTGGTTCCCCAACCCCAGGGCTCAATGAAAGCTGATGGATGGCTGTTAGCACTACAGGCTGGTCAGTCAGCTTTGCAAATCTCAGGGGATACAACTGAACTTCAATTAACCAGGAGTTTTGATTAAATGAAGCTGCAATCTATATTCTTAGATACAGTACAGCATGCTTCTCAATGTTTGCCAGATGGCCAGCAGCTGTGTTTAACACTGTTTGCTCATTGACTTGCAATCATATTTCCCCCAAAGGGGTTCAATGAAATAATCCTAGAGCCCCAAGATCTTCTTCATATTAAATTATTAGTTATTATTATTTATTTATGGTAGCAGCTAGAGGCCCCAACCAACATCAAGGTCTCCTTATGTAGGCTGTGTACAAACACATAGCAACAAACAGCCCTTGCCTCAGAGACATCAGAACCTGAATAAACAGCACAGACAAAGGAAGGATTATTACAGGTCTGTCTCATTTTACACTGGGGTTACGTTCCGTGGTCAGCGCATAAAGCGAAAACCACGTATAGTCAAAATTACATTGAGTGTAATGACGGGCAGAATCACCCGCACTACAGAAACAGTATTTAAATTATTTTTCTCTTTTTTTTTGTTTTTTTTCTTGTTTTTGCCAACCGCATAAAGCTGAAATCGCACATGTTAAATGCGCCTAAGATGTGACAGACCTGTATTCCCATTTTACAGATGGGACACTGAGGTACTGAGAGACTACAGGCCTGTGGGATTTAGGTGCCCAGGTACTTATCTGTATCTTTAGACACCTAAATTCCTTTGAAAATCTGGCCCTGAGCAACTTACCCAAGGTCACACACAAAGCCTGTGACACGGCCAGGAGTTGGACCATAATCTGCTGAGTTCAAGTTCAATATGACACCATCTTCCCCTTCCACACGGGCGGCGGATATAATAGGAGCCGCCACGGACCCACCACAGGATGCCTGGGCCGTGGTGGCCCCACCTGTGCACCACCTCTTCCCCGAGGCCTCCACTGCTTGACACTGCCTGGTGAGTCCCTCCTCTCCTCCATTTCACCCCCCTCTCTGGAGGTTCCCGCCACACTCTGCATCCATCCTCTCATCCACCCCACTTCCCCATGAGGTCCCCACCACCTGCCACTCCCTGCATCCCTCCTCTCCTGCATACACCCACTCCCCTGAGGCCCCCCCATCCCTCTCCCCGCCCGCTGCATCCCTCCTCACCCCCCTCTCCCCAGAAGCTGGCAGGGGCTCAGCTCCGGCCAGCAGCCTGGAGCTCGTGGTTCAGGCTGGCCGGCGGCCTAGGGTGGCTTGGGCCAGAAGCTTCGGGCAGCCTGGGCCAGTGCTCGGGCTGGCCGGTGGCGTGGGGTGGTTTGGGCTGGTGGTAGGGCAGGCCAGCAGCTCGGGCTGGCTGGCAGCCCAGGGCAGTTCTCAGGCTGGCTGGCAGCCCAGGGGTCAGGGCTGTTCAGCTGGGGCTCCTCCAGCCACGGGGGGAAGGACTCGGGGCTCCAGCAGGTGGGGGAGGTGGAAGGGGTGGGGTATGGATGGAGCCTCTGGTGGAAGGGGCAGGGGTAGGGGTAGCCTCCCTGAATGGGGGTTTCACCCGCCATCCATGCCCTTCCATTTTCGATATTACTCCACTAATATCCCAGGCGGGATTGGCCATTGCAAACTATCTTCTGAGCAGTATGCAAATTATTGTGTAATTTGCAGAGGTAGCCCTAGTAGGAGGTATCCAGGGATATTGCTTTTGCAATATTTGCTGTCTAGTGAAATCTGGGGTATCCCGAAAGCTCATTATCCACATCAACCTACTGACTACAAGATGATGTGGTCTGTGTAAAGCAAGCCACAAGTGAGTTATGAAGGCCACCCTGAATTGTTACTATTATTTAGTTGTATTACAGTAGCACAGAGAGGCCCCAGACAGCATTAGGGCCCCATTGTGCTGGATACTGTACAGATACTTGTCAGGAGGCAATCTATGTAAAGACAAAGGGCGCAATCAGAGCTGGGAAGAGACTCCATGTCTCCTGACTCCTAATTCCTTGCCCTATTCTATGTTGCTCTTTAAATAAGTACTGATAAATGTTTATACCAGGTGCTCTGTGTACGTCACCTATTTGACAGAAGAGCTATTTTAGAAATGCTTTAGAGAGTTTCAAAACTGTGATTGAACTATATTTTGTATTTCTCCATGTGGAAGTCCCGTGCCGTTGTTACTAAGAGTCCAGCCATTCATGGTGATATATGATACATTGATGATATTTTCATCCTCTGGCCAGATGACTTAAACTCCCTCACAGACTTCCACCATAACTTCAACAACCACCACTTGTCCATTAAACTCTCTCTGGCACACTCCCCACACCAGCACCAACTTCCTAGACACCACGATCAGCTTCAACAATGGTACCCTACAGACAACTATATATAAGAAACCACGGATCACCACACCTACCTTCATAGATCCAGTAACCACCCCAAACACACCAAGAAATCTGATATCTACAGCCAGGCACAGAATATGCTCTGGGAAGAAAGTCTGGGATATGCACCTTAACACACTCAAAACCACCTTCACCAAACAGGGAAACTCCACCTGAGAAGTAGATTGCATCATGGAATGGGCCACTCAAATATTCCGAGAAAACCTGCTTCAATATGAAAATAATCCCCCCTCCGACCGCACACCCCTAGTTGTCACCTAGCACCCCACATTGGAACCCATGCGGGTCATCATCGAACAACTACAACCCATAGTCAGTCCATCTTGAAAGAAATCTATCCTGATCCACCACTTCTGGCCTTCAAACAACTCCCCGACCTCTCCGAGATCATCATCACAAGAAAGCTTCCCACAGACCAGGACACACCAATTCAAAGTAGCACCAGACCCTGACAGAACAAGAGAGGCAAACATATCTCCACTGCTACAATGATCAACACCCCCGCCCCAACACCCCAAAACACCTTTCAAGTTCCATGGGTCCTACACATGCCTATCACAACATGTGGTGTACCTTGTCCAGTGCACTAAATCATAGACAACTCATGCCTCCCAATCCTGGGGGGGCACAATCTGAAGGGGAGGATACATGGCCACCCCATGTGTTTCCTCTGCCCAGTGACCGCCCCCCTCCCACCCCACCAAAGTTACCAGTGGGGGGGAACGGGCTCTGTCCTTCTCTCCCTGTGCCTTTCCCGCGGGACGAAGCCATTTCTGCCTGAGAGAGCCTGGCTGGGAGGCAGCAGTGGCCCGCTCCCCGCCTGGGCTCGGCTGCTGGGGACAAGGACTGAGTGAGCTGGAGCCCCCCTCTCCCCCGCCTAGCATGCTCAGCCCTTATCCCTGGGGGGAGGCACAGGGAGAGAAGGACAGAGCCCCTTTCCCTCCCCACCCCCGGCAGGCCAATCTGACCCCACATGCCTCCCATGTGTCACCTCTGCACTAAATGCCCCAATAGCCACTATAAGGGTAAAAGCAGACCATCACTACATTCTTCAATTAACTTGGACAGGAAAATTATAAAAGACAAAAACCCCACATCACCTGCGGGTGAACACTTTTCACAAAGCGATCACTCCATATCTGAGCTGTCAGTCCTCATCCTCAAAGGGCACCTGCACAACACTTTCAACAGATGAGCCTGGGAGCTTAAACTCATAAATTTGCTAGATGCTAAAAATCATGGACAGAGTAGAGACCCTGGATTTCTGGCTTATTACAACAATCTGCAACCCACTAACAACCCCCTTCCCGAGCTGCTTTCCCTCCCCCTCCCCTTCCTTTCCTCCCTATGACTGGAGGGGTGTTAATGGGCCCCTTCACCTTGAATGGTCCCTTAAAATATGTATTAACTACTTATGCTAAACAATCTGTTTCACTTTGTATAGTTTCCCACAGCTGAAGAAGATCTCTGTGTAAGCTTGAAAGCTTGTCTCTCTCACCAACAGAAGTTGGTCCAATAAAAGATAATACCTCCCCCAGCTTGTCTCTCTAATATCACATAGGAACTCTATGGAAGAGGCAGGGATAGATTTCAGTTCTCCAGGCTTCATTCAATTGCCTTACACATCCTTTCTCTTCCTGCAGTCTCTTAAACAGCTGCTGACTTCTGCAACAAATGAGGCGGGGTCCTACAGACAACTGTCTCCTTCACTATACAATCCTGAGTAATTCCCAGAGCATTCAATTCCAGGTTCTGGAGAGGGAGATCTCCAGTGGTCACAGGCCCTTCTGCCCCTTCCCCCCTGTCCAACATCTGACCCCTTCTGCGCTGTCCCCTCAGTTTGTTCTTGTATTTGTCCTGTTGCTTCCCCACCACCAACTCCTTGGCTCAGTCCTCCTCCCTTTTCACTGACTTGTCATCCTTTTTCTTGTTTCCTTGCCCAGCCAGTCCAACTCTCTGCCTTGGGGCTATCTCCAGTCCTAGTGCCCCCTGGGGCTCCTCATCCCAGTCTTTGCTCCAGGGTTCTTATCCAGCCAGTCTGAGCTCCACCCAACCTAGCTCCTCATCTGATCTGTCTCACCCACCGCTTGCTCTGAGTTGCCCCACCCAACTGGTTCCTCAGATCCCAATCTCATTCCTCCCAGCTCCTTGGCAAGCTCAGTCTCCCCCCTTCCCCACTGGTTCTTCAGTCCCCCGTCTCTCTTTTCTAGGTCCCAGTTTCTCTCTCTTCCCCCACCTGACAGCTCTAAATTCCAGTTCTCCTCTACCCACTCTCCCAGGCACCCATCCTACTCCCAACCCCACCTCAGGACCAGCTCTTGTCCCTCTGCATTTGAGTCAGGTGGTTTCCTCCTCCATTCTGCCTGGGCACAGCGGGAGGGGCTTTTAATGCTCACAGAAAACAGTCTCGTTGTTCTCTGTTCTTGTGCCTGGCCCCATAATGGCCCCTGGAATCTGGGAAGAACAATTGTAGGATTTGCTAGCTGCTTTCAACTACCTAAAAGGGGGTTCCAAAGAGGATGGATCCAGATTGTTCTCAGTGGTAGCAGATGACAGAACAAGTAGTAATGGTCTCAAGTTGCAGTGGGGGAGGTTTAGGTTGGATATTAGGAAAAACTTTCTCAGTAGGAGGGTGGTGAAGCACTGGAATGGGTTACCTAGGGAAGTGGTGGAATCTCCTTCTGTGACGGAGCAGGGCGGATTTGACCTGGGAATGTTGCAGGGGAGTTACATTGGGGATGGGAAGGAAGCTACCTGAGCTGTAACCTGAGCCAGGAGGGGGGTGGGAGAAGTGACACCTCGGCAGGGAGACTGAACAAAGGGGAGGAAGAGCAGGGGGAGGGGTAGACCGGCTGGAGGAGTTTGGTTGGAGTGGGAGCTTTTGGGCTGGGTGGTGAAACGCAGGGAACCCCAAGCTGGGGGCTAAGTTCCCTAAATCACCCCAGAAGGACTTGATTGAGGGGTTCTGGTTGTACCTACATGTTCTGCTTGGGACTGTGTTCCTGTCATCTAATAAACCTTCCGTTTTACTGGCTGGCTGAGAGTCACGGTGAATCCCAAGGAGAGGGGTGCAGGGCCCGGACTCCCCCACACTCCGTGACAACTGGTGGCAGCGGTGGGATCTACTGCACCCCGTGGACGGCACTTCCTGCAGTAAGTGACTGGGGAGCAGTAAAACGAAGGGGGATTGACGGGGACCAGGCGAAGAGTCAGCGAGGGACGGTTTCAGGAGTGATTAACCCCTGGGAGCGTGTGACCAGTGAGAAGGACTGTTGCAGTAACAGGGTCCCCCGGGGAATTGCAGCGAGC
>QXTE01000333.1:566719-609647 GCA_003942145.1 Platysternon megacephalum
GAGTGGGAGCTTTTGGGCTGGGTGGTGAAACGCAGGGAACCCCAAGCTGGGGGCTAAGTTCCCTAAATCACCCCAGAAGGACTTGATTGAGGGGTTCTGGTTGTACCTACATGTTCTGCTTGGGACTGTGTTCCTGTCATCTAATAAACCTTCCGTTTTACTGGCTGGCTGAGAGTCACGGTGAATCCCAAGGAGAGGGGTGCAGGGCCCGGACTCCCCCACACTCCGTGACACCTTCCTTAGAGGTTTTTAAGGTCAGGCTTGACAAAGCTCTGGCTGGGATGATTTAGTTGGGGATTGGTCCTGCTTTGAGCAGGGGGTTGGACTAGATGACCTCCTGAGGTCCCTTCCAACCCTGATATTCTATGATTCTAAGTCCTGCTCAGCCCCTGTATCCATGAGCTGGAACATGCTCGGTGCAGATGGAATCTCCAGAGAATGTAACTGCCAAACTCTAACATGTCTCTACTGAACTGTGTGAACTGCCATTTTCAGGTGTTTAGAACTTTGCAGCTAAATTCGACCTAACCCTGTAGTGTAGACCAGGGCTTAGCGATCTCCAGGAAACTCTCATGGAGATACTGGACAATCCGCTGCTGCAGGTTCCACTATCACGATTCTGCACTTGCTCAGCCTATAGTTGAACTGCTCCTTACTGCTGTCCAGGCTGCCTGTGTATGGCTTCATGAGCCATGGGAGCAAGGGGTGGATGGGTCCCCAAGGATAACTATTGGCATTTCAACATCCCCAGCAGTAATTTTCTGATCTGGGAAGTAAGTCCCTTCTTGCAGCTGCTCAAACAGCCTAGAGTTCCTAAAGATGCAAGTGTCATGCACCTTTCCTGGCCATCCCACGTTGATGTCGGTGAAACGTCCCTTGTGATCCACCAGTGCTTGCAGCACCATTGAGAAGTACCCCTTGTGGTTTATGTACTGGTTGGCAAGGTGGTCCGGTGCCAAGATAGGGATATGCGTTCCATCTATCGCCCCACCACAGTTAGGGAAACCCATTGCAGCAAAGCCATCCACTATGACCTGCACATTTCCCAGAGTCACTACCCTTGATAGCAGAACGTCAGTGATTGCATTGGCTACTTGAATCACAGCAGTCCCCACAGTAGATTTGCCCACTCCAAATTGATTCCCGACTGACCGGTAGCAGTCAGGCATTGCAAGCTTCCACAGGGCTATCGCCACTCGCTTTTCAACTGTCTGGGCAGCTCTCATCTTGGTATTCCTGTGCTTCAGGGCGGGGGAAAGCAACTCACAGAGTTCCAGGAAAGTGGCCTTACGCATGCAAAAGTTTCGCAGCCACTGGGAATCATCTCATACCTGCAACACTATGCGGTCCCACCAGTCTGTGCTTGTTTGCTGGGCCCAGAATTGGCGTTCCACTGTATCAACCAGCCCCACTGCCATCATGATGTCCCAATTGCCACATCCCGTGCTTTCAGGAACGTCTGTGTCTACTGTCCTCCTCACAATCGTCCTCGTGCTGCCGTCTCTTAGCCAGGTTCTGCACATACTGCAGTATAATGCGTGAGGTGTTGACAATGCTTGCAACAGCAGTGGTGAGCTGAGCGGGCTCCATGCTTGCCGTGCTATGGCATCTGCACGGGTAACCCAGGAAAAAAGGTGCGAAATGATTGTCTGCAGTTGCTTTCATGGAGGGAGGGGAGACTGACGACATGTACCCAAAACCACCCGCGACAATGTTTTTGCCCCATCAGGCTTTGGGAGCTTAACCTAGAATTCCAATGGGCAGCGGAGACTGTGGGAACTGTAGGATAGCTTCCCACAGTGCACCACTCTGTGAGTCAATGCTAGCCACGCTAGTGAGGACGCACTCCTCCGACTTAATGCGCTTAGTGGGGACATACACAATCAACTGTATAAAATCGATTTCTAAAAATCAACTTCTATAAAATTGACCTGTGAAGTGAGGGAGTCAATCAACAGCCTGTTCCGCCACTCAGACTAGGCATGTGGTCGTACGTGCATCATACAGAGACAAGCCTGCTTTCTGCAACCCTACTGCCCCCAACAACTCACCTCAGCAAGTCCCAAAATCAAACCCACTTACCAGGGACCTCCTCTCCTGTTTTCACTTCACCAACATTTGACAGCTATGACTGGCTAGCCTCCTCCAGGGTAGAAAAGAGCTCCTGGCTGCATGCATCTCTGGCCTCAAAGTCATCCTCTGCCTCTGGGTCCCCGTCCACATCCTCATCCAAGATTTCCTCCTCCTGGCTTAGTCCACTCTCGACTGGCACGGGAGACACCAAAGTATCCACAGTGGTCTTTGCAGTGGAGGTGGGGTCGCCACTGAGTATCGCGTCCAGCTCTTTGTAGAACTGGCAGCTCTGGACGCAGCACCAGAGCGGCGGTTTGCCTCCCACGCCTTGTGGTAGGCATTCCGCAGCTCCTTTACTTCGAACCTGCACTGCAGTGTGTCTCAGTCATGGTCCCTTTCTGTCATGCATTGTGAAATCTGTCAGTAGGTATCATAATTTCTATGGCTGGAGTGCAGCTGGTACTGGACAGCCTCCTCTCCCCAAATGCTGATGAGGTCCAGCAGCTCGGCATTGCTCCAAGCGGGGGATTATCTGATGCGTGGAGCAGGCGTGGCCACCTGGAAAGATGTGCTGAGACCACTGCATGCATCACCGAGCAAACAGGAAGGGGACTTTCAAAATTCCAAAGGAATTTACGGGGTGGGGATGACGGTTGGTCACCTGAGGGCAGGGCAGTAGAGTTCAAACCGATGACCAGAGAGGCAAGAACAGGCATTGTGGGACACATCCAGGAAGCCAATCGCAGCTCTGTAATACACTGGCCCCGCAGTGCTGTACCCCAGGCGCAGAAAGCTCTATGCCTCTCGGGGTGGTTTTTTTACAGCGCTGCAACTGCGCAGTTTCTGTGCACTAGGTGGCTTGGCAGTGTGTACACTTCAGGAGTTACAATGCAGAAAGCTGCTTTACTGTGCAAAAACTTGACAGAGTAGACAGGACCTAAACTGAAGCCAGAGATCCCCAGGGGCTGCCTCCTGGGTCTGCCCTGAAAGACATTTTGAATAGACAGCTCACTAAAACTCTGTCACTCTTAGGATTTAAATGGTAAATCATCTGTGTGTCTATGTTTGCTTGCTTTAACCTGTAAATAACTTATTTCTTTTTCCTAGTTAATAAACATTTAGATCAATTATTACAGGATTGGCTGCAGGCATTGTCTTTGGTCTAAAATCTATGGTACCAGTTGGTCTGGAGGTAAGTGATGGTCTCTTGAGACTGGAAGCAACCTGAATGTGGTGTGATTTTTGGTGTAAGTGACTATTTATCCCTAAGTCCAGTTTGTCTGAGCAGCAAGATAGACTGGAGAGTCTAAGGGGACTGTCTGTGACTCCATGGTGAGACTGTTATAGTGATCCAGGAGTTCACAGTTGTTACTGGCTTGGTGAAGTATAATAATAGAACACACCATCAGTTTGGGGTGTCTGTTTTTGACAGTCTGCCCTGAAGTAGGCACTGATGGTTGTGAACCACTCCAGACAGCGTGACACGTCATGGGGCTTTAATTTTATTTAACAACAACAACAACAACAAAAAGCCCTCTCTGTTGAGCATGTTGTCCAGTATGCCAGTGCTGATCTGCTTTAGGTGGCAGCGTGCAAAGACTGTGCCCTCCTCCAACATCCGCTTTCCTGCTCCCAGCATAAGAACTGCTTCAGTGGCAGCACTGTGCGCGCACAGCCCTGATCTCATCACAAAGGCTTTATGCATTGAATAACATGTGCAATATACAGTACGGGACCTGCTTCCATTATAACACAAGCTCGGAGCACTCCAGTGCTCCTCGCACTGGGGGTAATGCCATGGTAGCGTTCTGTACATGCAGTACTGTGGAAGCAGTTCCTATACTGGTATAGTGTTAGGAATTAGGTACTATCCCTTCAAATAGTTTGTGAGCCTTCAGGTATCCCTAACTATATTCTGTGTGTTTCAGAAGCCACCAGAACCCTGCCAGAGCAGCAGTGTCTGTAACTAGGCCTTGAATGTTATCTGTAGTCAATAAACACAGTTATCTGGACGCACTGTGCCCATGTTATTCCTTCATGACATCTTTGTTGTGTAATGAGCAAATGACACAATGGCTGGGATGAGGGTAGAAGACAATGAAGGGGTGGGCATTGTCCAGAAAATGGCCACATGGACACTTTGCTAGGCAATGGGGGAGACAATATTAAAAAAACCACAACACATTATGTCCCTGTCTCAGTCTCTCAGACACATGATAAAGCTGTAACATTCGCCCTAGGCTAAGCAGCCCCTTTAGGTTTAACGGGGTCCAAAACCTCTTTGTGACTGTCCTAGGAAAAGTCGAGTACATTTATTATTAGTTATTATTATTACTGTGCCCGTGAGCATCATTACACTAGATACTAACACCACAATCTGCATTATGCAGCACTAGATTGTAATCATGGTGGGAGAGCACAGGCATGTAACTTCACTCTGATTACAGTTGCTTCCAAACATTAAACAACATTGAATAGATTTTCAGATATTCAATTACATGTGCAAAGGATGTGTGTATTTGTGTGTCTAATGTGTCTAGTAGCAGAAATGGCCAAAGGACAAAAGAGACTGTAAGTCACTTTTACATTCTCCTGTTCTTTGGGCTGGCCTGATTCCTGACATGAATAACAGCAATCTTAAAGCTGCTTTGGTTATGAGTAGTTTAAGAGCCATCTGGGATCAGTTAGGCTAGCTACTTGGGTGTTTTGCATAACTAGAATGGTGCAAAGCAGACAGCATCAGTGAATTGGGCCCAAAGATTATGAAAGGCCTATAATTGATAATTCACTTAAAAAATCCTAGATGTGTGAAAATTCACATTAGACATTCTGCTAAGAACCTTAATTCTGAGGCAGATGATATCACTGTATGTGATCATAGCATGTCTCATATAAGTTTACAAAGACTATTTTAAAAGACTTAAAATAGTTTCACTTCAAATGAACAGATGGGGTCCAGATCTGGATATAAATCTTCCCCAGTTTTCAAGGGTTACAATCAGGTGTGATGGTTCAGCTATAACTATAAGAGAAGGGCTGAAGGTGAGAAGTCTGTATCTTAGAACATAGCATAAGAGCGGCCATACTGGGTCAGACAAAAGGTCCATCTAGCCCAATATCCTGTCTTCTGACAGTGACCAATGCTAGGTGCCCAAGAGGGAATGAACGGAACAGGTAATTATCAAGTGTTCCATCCCCTGTCCACAGGCGCCGACTTCTACTGGCGCCGGTGGGTGCTCAACCCCCACTCTACCCCTGGCCCCGCCCCAACTCCACCCCTGCCCCGCCCCCTCCCGCCCCCATTCCAACCCCTTCCCCAAAGTCCCCGCTCCAACTCCGCCCCCTCCCTGTCCCTATTCTGACTCCTTCCCCAAATCTCCGCCCCAGCCCTGCCTCTTCCCCTGAGCATGCCACGTTCCCGCTCCTTCCCCTCCCTCCTGGAGCTTGCTACAGCTGTTTGGCGGCAGGAAGCACTGGGAGGTAGGCGGAGGAGCGGGGACGCGGAGCGCTCAGGGGAGGAGGTGGTGGAGGAGGAGGTGAGGTGAAACACCCTGCTCCTCCGCTCCCCTCTAGTTCAGAGACACTGGGAGCTGGATGTAGAGCTCCAGGTGCTCTGTACTTTCACCAGAAACCATCACCAATAAATGTAACATATTTTAATGATCAAATTATTTACACATTACCCAAACTATGTTGTTTTGTTTCTGATGTTGCTGCACGATTAAGATATATTTTTAAAGCACGTCTTCTGCAATGTAATGGCCAAAATTCTGTTCTCTGTATACTTTAACTGACAGATGCCACATGTGGTTTATTCATTATTTTTATTACATTGATAACCTACACTTCACTGTAACAGGCCAGCAGGGTTAGGGCAATCTCAGGGTGCAGGGACTCCTGAACAGTTGTGACTGACTATGAAGCTCAGTCTGGAACTCTGTCCTCTCTGTCCCAGAAGTACAACCACCTACTCTTCCTCAGAGACTCCCCTTGGTGTGCAGTTGCCCACAGTGGAACAGGGGTGAATGTAGCCTGAAGCTGTTATTGGTGTGTGTAATGTGAATTTTCACATATTTTGATTTTTGCAAAGAGAATGGATGAAAGGCAAAGCTGTTGGTATCTATAGATACATCACCTTAAAGGAATATTTGGTAGACTTTTTAACACTTATGATTGAATTAGTTGCAGTGTTCTTAATATAGAGTTTTTATTCTGGTTATATTAGCCAGCAATCAACAAACTTTGTTTCTGTTTTGGAATGTGTGTGTGTGTGTGTGTGTGTGCGTGTGCGTGTGTGTGTGTGAGAGAGAGAGAGAGAGAGAGAATGCACGTGCATGGTTTTGCAAATCCCACCCACATACATATCATATTCACATAGCTGATGGTGGGGAGTGGTTGTCCTTTTTACTGAGGATTGATGAATTCACAAGTGAGTTATGCAGGTCACAAAAGTGCCAGGAACACCCTTGTGCCACACCACACCTTCATGCACTCTGTAAATGCCACATATTTTACAGAAGATGGTACAGCTAAAAATGTTTCTGAGAGTATTAAAAAGTTTTATTGGGACTATAAAAAAAAAATTCTTCCATCTGCAAAGCCAGGCTCCCTTAGTACCAGTAATCCAATTATACAGAGTTCAGAGGGAGAGAATAAAACATAACTAATAGTAGAAAACACCTCTAAAATAACCCCAATAGCTTTTCTATAGACTCAGTCAATCCCAGGGCTAAAAGCCAGTGTTGTCCCATTGCGAAGTTCTATTTCTCTCTCCTCACCATGTGGCATGGGGTTGACAGCCCAGGGCACGAGGAGGCAATTATAACATTGCTAGATCAATGACAAACTGAACAGGAGCAGTAATCTGTACGACACTCATTTGGTTTACTCCTAGTCTGTGAGTAGGGGCCCAATTTGGCAAACACTTAAACATGTGCTTAAACCCTAATGCTTTGCTGAACTCAGGCCCAGAAGAACAAGCAGAAGCAAATCAAAGCTCCCTCTAAAGAATAGTTCCTGCAGGCCATGCCAGGAGCTGATCCATTGGGCAAGTGTGTGAATGTGCAGGGGATAATCTTGGTATCTCTACACCTTGGTGACTTTTGCAGAATCAGGAAGTAGGGTCACCAGTACAGGGTGACTGGAGTCTCTTCCCTTTTCCAAGGGCAGAGTACTGCTTCCACTGTGTCATTGGCCCTACTGGCCCAGAAGCAAAGCAACCACCCGAAATCTCATTGTCACTTTCCCACTTAGCATCTTGTGTTACTCCTAGATTGTTGGTCTGATCATAAATTTTATTTTGAATATTTAAACATTGTAATCTCCAATCCAAGTTATTTGGGATGTGGAAGTGGGAGCTTGATTTGATTTTTTTTTAATATAAATTGTGTTTGCAGTTAGTTGGTATTTTATATTAATTTACATGTGCCTAGAGATTATGATGGATGCATTTTTAATAAATCCAAAAATAAATAATATTAAATTAACCAAGCTAGTCTCCTGATTAATTCTGACTAACCAGATTAATCTCATAAATTCCAAGCCACATTACTTAGTGCCAGGGCTGACTCTATAGCATGATTTCATGAATGGTCCCACCTGGCTCTGTTCCCAGAAAGCAGCCCTCACTGCACACTCCTATTCACCCATGACTTGTCCTCTCATATTTCAGATGGTCACATGGACACTTTGCTAGGCATATTTCAGGAGCCCATTGTGTACAAGCACTGTACAAACACAGAAAGCTGGTCCCCACCTCAAAGAGCCTACAGTTTAAATGTAAGATGGATACAGCTGCTTAGCCTATAATGTGTGTGTGCCTGTGTATGAAATCCACAGGCATATGTGAGGAGGGCTGGAGGTAGCTCAGAGAGTACTCCATTGGGAGGTGGGAGAGGGCAACCAGGTGTTGGATGTGTACTGAGAGTGGAGGACCAAAAGGACCATAGGTTCCATGTGTCTTTGATAGGCTCTCTCCTCAGCCTGAGTTTCCCTGATCAACAGGGAATCCACAGAAGTCCCTCAGTTTCCCTGATCCTACCTAGTACCTGTCTGATTTGCTAGCACCTGGGGAGACTCATTTGCCAAATTTTGAAAATAATACTCTTACCTACTACTACTACTACTACTAACAACAACAAATAGCATGCTAGGGAGAGTTGAAAACTCAGGGGATTGCTACAATGATATGGAGACTTTTACCTATAAATCAGCAGTTTAATTCCAGCCCAGATTGACAGTAATCAAAATTTGACACCAATGTAAAATGTGTTGGTTTCAGTGATTCCAAACTTGAACTGAAATAATTAAACCACCAAGTGAAAGTCTCTGTGTAAACACTTTTATTTTAGAATAAATGTGTCTGATTTTGATTTAACTTGAGCCATTTTTTACTGATTTAAGCAAACGCAAACTACGGTACTCTAATACCAAAATAGGAGTGTCCACATGTGCAGGCTTGCACTGAGAAACAAACTGTATGAATTCAAACCCATTGAGTTAGTTCAATGCAAGTTTGTGTGCAGACAAGGCCTCATTCCAGTTCCCAGTAGCCAGGTATAGGGAGCTAGACAGACGATGCTGCAAAGAACACCAGCAGAATTGGTACTAATATGACCCCTTTTTGGGTGTTTCAGCAGAGAGACCAAGGACTAAATTGCCCACAAGATTAAACTCCCCTCTCTGGCCAGAAGTGTTCCCCTCCAGGTCAAGCCTGAGCTGCAGAGGCAGGGTGGGGGTGGGGGTGAGTCTGGGGGTGGAGGAAGCTTTCCCTGCTTCCTAGGCTATATCTATTCTGTATATAAGCAGAGAAGCTCCATCTACAGAGCCACCAATCTGGCACCTTCCGCCAGCACTGAAATCATGAAATCAACAAGAAAAATAAGAAAAGCCAGCATGTGTGCAGAGGAACAGAAAGTGACTCACTCACCCACTAGTTCCAGGTCTCTGGGCCTGAGAGAAACGCCAGTCCGGGTTAGGCTGAGCTTGCTGCAAGGGAAACAGAAAAGTAATTTAATGCCTCTATTCTTGCCTTTGGAAATCAAAGCAAACTGATCCAGGATTATTGCAGCCTGGAAATCCATCCATGCTTAGGAGAAGCTAAAAAGGTAGATGAAAGAGAATAATTTTAAAATTCAGTGGAGTAACCAGAAATATACCTCTCCATCCAGGTAAAACAAACAAACAAAGACACAAAACAACCAGATCCCCCTCCCTCTTGAATATTCCTGAATCAAGACAATTGCTAAAAAGCATGACAAAACAATTCAGTGAATAATCTTCCAGAATAAACTCAGGAAACCAAGCTGTGAAAGAAATGAAGCATGTTATGGACTGATAAGGGCATCAGTTTAATCTGAAGAACTCTATAGTACCAGAAATAATTAGCTGAGGGAGAAGCAGAGTTAATGAGAAAGATGTGTTTTAATGCCAGAAGCTGGAATGATACCAGAACTTCCTAATTTGTCCTTTCTCCCTTTCTAAAAATGCTTGCACAGTGTCTTGATTTCACATTCTATATTTTAATTAATCTTTTCCTGGATACTGTGTCCTTGGTGCATTACAGTATTTTTCTGTCCATGTAGAAAAGAATTCACTTCCCACAACAAAATATATTATTTGTTTAGGAGACACAACAGACTATAGACATAACAGAACACTATGGAACTTGATTAGTGGGCCCTGTATCACTTTCCACCCACAGTTTTATCAGACAAGGGGCAGTTTGTAAATAAAGAAATATATGAAACAGCTCTATGTATTAAGTCTTTGTAAGGAGAGTTAAAAGGGAGAACTGTTTTCTGTCTGAAATACAAGTACTTCCAAAAATCATAGACTTCTAGCTATCTTCTTAATTAACTCTGCAGTAATACCATGCTGCCTTTAGCACTGTAAAGATGTCTCCTGGGTTATCTTGGGAATGAGCAGTTTAGGCTTTATAAAGCAGAACAGGAGTATTCTGCTTGTATATACAATTACTAAGGAAAATGGAAGATAGATACAGCTGACTTAGTTTTTATTTAGCAGAAGTTGTGATATTACTAATTTACCTATAGGTTTAATGATTATGGTAAAGAAAGGAGTCCCATTGTCATCCAAGCTGTATGTATGCAAATTAAAAAGTATCTATCTTTGACTTCTTTTAAAAAAAATATTTACACACACACAACAATACATATATAGACACACATTTTGTAAATGAGGCCTTCTCTATTTTCTGAAATGTTACTGTAATTGTCACTTTCAATTTTAGGACATACAGTTACTGACAAAAATAATTTTAGAGCTGGATCCCAAAATGATCAAACCTGGATGCCTAAATTTAGGCATTTATAGCCACGTATAGGCATCTAAATAAAAATAGCCTTATTTTCAACTGTCCTGAGTGCCCTCCGATCTCACTGAGTTCAGTGGGAGCTGCAGGTGCCAAGCACCTCTAAAACTGGGGCTACGTATTTATGCTTCCAAGTTTGAAAATTTTGGCCGGAGTTGTCATCATGATGTGATCAGCATGTAGTACAATACATCACCAAGTAAAAAGTTTCTGCCACACACCTACAAAATACAAAAAGATCAAAACAGATAAACTTTGTTTAGCAAATTGCTCAGTTCCAAGTCCAGCTTCATACGCAGAATAAACTAGTAAGAGGTAAATACAAAAAACGTCATATTTAACCTGAAGAAAAGCTGGAAAGCTTGCCTCTCTGTCCAACATAATAAGTTGGTCCAATAAAAGATATGACCTCACCCACTTTGTCTCTCTAATATCCTGGGACCAACACAGCTACAGTAACACTGCATATAACAATGCAATGTGTCACTTACAAAACTTAGAGTATGTAATCAAGGAATGGTCTAAGGAGAAGCTGCAGCTACCTGGGCCAGTCACTCTCAATTTAGGGCTCTGGTCCTGAAGTGTTAGATGCTATTCCCACCCAGGCATCCCACCTCCATTATGCAGAGCCCCGACTTTCCCCCCTATCTCTTGCTGGACAGGTGGAGGTAATGCACTTTCCGCAGGAGGCCAAAGTGGATTGAAAGGCCTGAAGGGGAAGAGTGGATATTTATGAACAGTCAGGGTCAGATTAACCTTTTGTGGGCCCGGCGCCAAATATATTTGTGGGCCCCCATGGAGGCAATGAAGCATGTTGCAGGGACGTCAGTCCCCAGAGCGAGGGGCCAGCCAGAGGCAATGGAGCATGGCATGGCAGGGGTGGCCCTGCTCCGCCCAGCCCAGTGCGAGGGCCAGGGTCGGCTCCAGGCACCAGCGGAGGAAGCACTTGCCTGGGGCGGCACATGCTAAGGGGCGGCACTCCGTCCATTCTTGGGGCAGCACAGTCCGAGCGGTATTTTTTTTTGCTTCGGCAGTTCGGGCGGCTTTTTTTTTTTTTTTTTTTCCTTGGGGCGGCAAAAATGGTAGAGCTGGCCCTGGCGAGGGCACAATTTACAAACCAGCAGTTGCCAGACGCACAGTGGCCGGCCGGCCCTGTGCTGCCAGCATGCCCCTTTCCCTCGGGGGCAGGCCCATGCCATGCCACACAGCTCCCCTCCAACACCGGAACCCCTCCCCCCAATTCCCTGTGCCCAGAGCCCCCCTGGACTTACTATGTCCAGCACCCCCCCACATATGCATAGCACCCTGCACAACACCACCCTTGCCCAGGTGGCACGATCAGCCATGCCAGGACCTGCCCCGGCCGGGCTCTCTCAAGACGCACTTGCCTGGAGGGGCCCAGGCAAGCCCCCCACACTGTCATCTGCCCCCCCCCATCCCCACCTGGCTGAGACTGCCCAGGTTTCTGCACCAGTCCCAGGCAGCTCAGCTCTGGGGAGACAGATGGGGCGCCACAGGTGATGGGAAGCAGAGACTGCCCGGAGCCGGAGGTGCACTGGGTCCAGCCAGGGGGCTGAGAGGAGCCAGCAGGTAGGGCCAGGCGGTGGAGAGGATCCCTTGGCCTGAGGAGCAAATGATGGGTGGGAGGGAGGGAGCCAGCGGGCTGGTGGGGTCTCAGGACCCAGTGCAAGCGGAGCAGGCCGGGGCCCCTTCTGAGCATCAGCCCGGCTCCATGGAGCCGCTGGCGCCATTGTAAACCTGGCACTGTGAACAGTGACTCTGAACAGAAAGGACAGCAGGACACACACACAGCTTACCCCGTCGCAGGGACTCACTAAAGCACTGGCCACCTGATCAAAGGCAGCCATGCTCTCCCCGGTAGTGGAATGGCTGAAAGGTTTTACGAAGAGGAAATCCCCTTGATCAGACATTGGAGAGAAACAAGACTTGTAGTGTTGTGCCTGGGACACCAGCCCAGCTCCACCCACATCCAGATACTTGATGAAACCGTCTGGATTCAACTGCCCAGGGAAGTTCGATGTGGACTTGCGGCCTGTCCTCCTACAACAGTGTGAGAGGGGCCAGCCTGCAGCTGTGGAGCCTGATTTGAGGCACCTGATGCCTAGGACAGCCAGCATCACACATGACACCAGGGAAATGGCTACCAGGGAGATGATGAGGTAGAGAGTGACGCTGGATGCTCTGGAAGGCAATTTGGGAAGGTCCAAGGCCTTGGCAAAGTCTTGCACAGAGTTCTCCTCAGGGGAGATTACTAGAGCCACTGAGGCGGACAGGGAGGGGGTCCCATTGTCCCTCACCTGGACCACCAGCCTGTGGGGCGCTCCTGACTCCCTAAGTGCCTCAGTTATTCGGATCTCTCCGGAGCGGAGCTCCACCCGGAAGGGACATGGCTCACTGGTCTCCTGGAGCTGGTAGGAGAGCCAGGCATTATGGCCACTGTCAGCATCCACCGCCACAATCTTGGTGACCAAGTAGCCGGGTTCTGCTGAGGAGGGGACTGTCTGTTGGAAGGCAGAGCCCCTGGGGACGGGTGGGTACACAATGGTAGGCGCGTTGTCGTTCTGATCCAGGACGAACAGGTGGAGCATGGCGGTGCTGCTCAGGGCAGGGGACCCAGCATCCTGCACCTCCACGGGCACCTGGAACACTTTGTCCTGCTCATAGTCAAGAGCCCGTAAGGTGTAGATGGTGCCGTTCTCTGGGTTGATGTGGAAGTAGGTTGAGATGGGCACATCCTGCATGCCAGTGTCCAGAATGGAGTAGGAAAGCTTGGAGTTGGCGCCCACATCAGGGTCTGAGGCAGATACAGAGAACACAGAGGCCCCAGGAAGGGTGTTCTCCTGAATGTGGGCCGTGTAGGAGGGGCTGGAGAACCTGGGCACGTTATCGTTCACATCTGAGATCTGCAGGAAGATGGTTTGCTCGGTGGACCTTCGAGGGGACCCAGCGTCTGTGGCAATAACAGTGATGTTGTATCCAGCAGCCTTCTCTCGATCCAGAGGCCCAGCGGTGACCAGTGAGTAATGCCCTTTGAAGGACCTCACCAGTTTCAAAGGAAGATCATTGCTTATCTGCAGGTGGACGTGTCCATTTTCCCCAGAGTCACTGTCCTTGGCTCCAATTAGCGCTATCACAGTCCCCGGGGGCGCATCTTCCTGCACCGGGCTGGACAGGGAGGTCAGCACAATGTCCGGGCTGTTATCGTTCACGTCCACCAGTTCCACCCGGAGGCTGCAGTGCCCCTCCATTGCGGGGGAGCCCTTGTCTCTGGCTCGAACGGTGATCTCGTAAGCGCTGGAGTCCTCGTAATCCAGCGGGGCTTTGGTTGTGATCTGCCCTGTCTGGGGGTCCAGGCTGAACAGCCTGAGGAATGTATCAGGGGCATTATTGCTGGTTTTGAACGAATATTCAACCTGCCCATTCAGGCCTTCGTCCGAGTCAGTGACGTTCAGCTGTGTAACCAGCGTCCCTGACAGGACATTTTCCTCCAGAAACACTTTGGAAATCGGCGGATCACACACAGGGGGGTTGTCGTTGGCATCCAGGACATGAACTGTGATCCTGGCAGTGCCTGATTTCACCGGGTCCCCACCATCGAGAGCTGTTAGGGTTAAGTGATGGGCCGCCACTTTCTCTCTATCCAGGGCTTTCTCCAACACGATTTCAGGCATTTTCACACCATCTCCCCTTACATTTATGCTCAGGGCAAAATGGTCACTGGCGCTGAGTTCATAGGTGGAGATGGAGTTGGAGCCCATATCTGGGTCTTCTGCTGCCTCCAGGGGTAAGCGAGTCCCTGGGTTCGCTACCTCGGTGATCTCTAAAGAAACTTCCTTCTTCGGGAACTGCGGCGCGTTGTCGTTGACATCCAGGATCTCCACCTCCACCCGGTGCAGCTGCAGCGGGCTCTCCAGCACCAGCTGGAGCTGCAGGGAGCACGTGGAGCTCCGACCGCACAGCGCTTCCCGGTCTAGTTTCTCATTCACAAGCAGGACTCCATCGGCCAGGTTCACCTGGAAGTGCTGGCGGCCGCCCTCGCTGACCAGCCGCAGGCTGCGGGCCGATAGGCTCCGCACGTCCACACCCAGATCCTTGGCAATGTTCCCCACAAAGGAGCCCGGCTCGAGGTCTTCAGGCACTGAGTAGCGAGTCTGTGCGCGAGCCGCGTCCGGCAGAGAGAGGAAAACACCAAGCAGCAGGAGCTGCCAGCGCAAACTCGGTCTCCCGGCCATGCCGCGCTCCGCTGTGTGTGTCTGAAGCCACTCGGCGCCGCCTCCCCGGCTCCCGCCCCGCTCGCTGCCTCCCGGGAACTCGCGCCGCCGGTTCCAGTGTTCCCAAAGTCCGCTCCTCGGGCGCTCCCGGCTGCCGGCAAGGCGTAGCGGCGGGGGGGGGGGAAGCTGCAGCTGGAGGGGCGGGAGGGGAGCTGATCTCAAACGCTCAGTTCCCCGGCAAAGAGCGTCGCAGAAAGTCGGCGGGCGATGGGTGCTGACAAGTGACAATCCCTCCTCCCGACAGCAGTGCCCCTTCCCCAAAACTCACCCAGCCTGCGCTTCACACACGCAGCCCCGCCACACACCCCGCTCTGCACCGCCGGGACGCTGGCAGTGAGTCACCGGCAAAGGACACCCTAAGCCCCGGGGTGCGTTCAGCTCCGGCGGGGTGGCCAATGGAAAGGGCAGGTGCTGAGCAGAGCGCTCAGGGAGAGCTGTGACTTGACACAGAAGGAGGGGGGGGGGGGGCAGACGCGGTACAGAGAGCGGCCGTGTCCTCTCCCCTGGCCCAGCACGAGAGGAGCTGGCTGCGGTTTAGCGCTGTCCTATAGCACGTCTCGTGCCTTTGGAACACACCGACCCAGCCAGACACGCTGCAGGTCACACGGCGGGGTCAGCTGGGGACACTGCCATGGCACGTTCAGGGAACTCACCTCAGTGGAGAAGCTGCGATCAGGCGGGCTGTTGCCCGAGCTGTTTCCGAGGCTCACAGAGGGTTTCATGAACATGAACTCGCTGATGTCCGAGACGGGAGAGAAGCAGGATCTATACCCCCGGGCAGGGGGGGCCGTGGCGGTCACCTGCACGTCGATCGTGGCGTCCCCCAGGCTGGGCTGGTACTGTACGTGTCCGAGCAAGGGGTTTGGGGGCACCCGGAGCGCGTCCGCCTTCACACAGCAGGCAACCGCAGCACGTGCATCTCCCCTGACACACCGGACACTGAGCCCCACCAAAGCAGCCAATGACAACGCTGAGATTGTTGCTAATGAAATGATTAAATACAGTGTTAACCTGGGGACGCTCTCACTTTCCGCCGCCTGAGCCTTTAACCCCAGGAAGGCTTCGGGGGCATTCTCCTCCAGCAACACCAACACAGTGACGGAGGTGGACATGGGCGGCTCGCCTGAGTCTTTGACTACCAAGAAGAGTTCCTGCGTGGCAGCATCCTGCTCCTGGAGGGCTCGAGTGGTCCGGATTTCTCCGGAGCGCAGGGCCACCCCGAAGAGACTGGGATCGGTTGCCTGCATTAAATGGTAGGCGAGCCAGGCATTTCGTCCAGAGTCTAGGTCCACCGCTATGATCTTCGTTATTAAGGCCTGGGGGCTGGTAGATCGGGGAATCCTGAACTGGACTACTGAGTCCTTCCCGGTCAAAGGGAACTGGATCCCTGGGGCGTTGTCATTTTGGTCTGTGACGAAGACGTGGACCACTGTCCTGCTACTGAGAGCTGGAGAGCCGCCATCTGAGGCTTCCACCTGAAACTGGAAATACGTGGCTTGCTCGTAATCAAAAGGCAGCTTCGCGGAAACCTGCCCACTTGTTGGGTTTATGGAGATGTATGCGGGGGGATCCGCAGCGGGACCTTTCCCCGGGCTGCTCAGAACAGAATAGGAAAGGCGCGAGTTCTGGTACAAATCAGGATCGGTTGCGGATACCGTGACCAGTATTTCCCCCACCTGGTTGTTCTCTTTAACGACGACTTCATAGGAAGTTCTCTCGAACTGTGGCGTGTTGTCATTGATGTCTGCAAGCGTGATGGAGAGAACTGTGTGTCGTGAGAGAGGGGGGCTTCCCAGGTCAGAGGCGGAGATGGTGACATTGTACTGGCAGACGCTCTCGCGGTCCAGCCCTTGGCTGGTGAGCAGGGAATACTGGTGCTCAAAGTCTTTCCGAAGTTTGAAGGGAAGGCTTCTGGGTAGATGGCACTGGACTTTCCCATGCTCCCCGGAGTCTCTGTCTTCCACGTGTATCACAGCGACCACAGTCCCGGGAGGGGCATCTTCACTCAAGGAGCTGGAGAAGGAGGTGAGGACCACCTCTGGAGGATTGTCATTCACATCCGTGACCTCTACAGTGACGCTGCAATGCTCCTCCATCGTGGGAGAGCCCATATCCTTGGCCTCAACTTCAATCTCGTAGACAGACGCTTCTTCAAAATCTAGATTCCCCTGAACTCGGATTTCCCCCGTTTGATCGTCTATTGCAAATATCCTGCGCAAGGCTTCCGAGTTGTGGCTGCCCAGGGAATAGCGTACGTCTCCGTTAGGCCCTGCGTCCACGTCTGTGGCATTCAGTTTAATGACTAGCGTGCCCGAGGGAGAGTTTTCCACCAAACGAGCTTGGTAGGAAGGTTTATCGAACACTGGATGGTTATCATTGGCGTCTAGAACCTGGACAGCAATTCGTGTTTTGCTGGACCTGGGGGGAGAGCCGCCATCCTCAGCTGTCAGGACCAAATGGTGGACAGCTCTGTGCTCCCTGTCCAGCGCTCTTTCCAGCACCAGCTCCGGGAATTTGCTGCCATCTGTACGTGCCTTCACCTTGAGATTGAAATTCTCATTGGCGCTGAGGTGGTAGGTCTGCAAAGCATTAGAGCCCACGTCCGGGTCCTGCGCCTGATGGATAGGAAAGCGGGCCCCCAGAGAGGCCAGTTCATAGATCTGTAAAGCGATCTCGCTGCTCGGGAATTCAGGAGGATTATCATTTATATCCAATATTTCTACTTCAATGCGGTAGAACTCCACTGGATTTTCGATAGCGAGTTTGAGATGCAAGAAGCACCGCGAGTTCTGCCCGCAGAGCCGCTCTCTGTCGATTCTGTCATTGACCACTATAATCCCAGTGTTCACATTCACAGAGAAATATTGGGAATCAGAATCAGAAAGAACCTGCAGATTAGCAGCCGCGAGTTTTGCCACATCTGTCCCTAAATCCTTAGCAATATTTCCCACAAAGGCACCTCGAGTCAGTTCCTCTGGGATAGAGTAACGGATCTGGGCGGAAGAGCTATGCAAAAACAAACAGAGAGAAAAGAAAGGCAGGAGTCCCAGGGACCAGGCAGACTTTCCTGCTCTTAGCATCTTTCTAAATCCACAGCGAGAAGCTATGCACAGCAAAGAAAGCGTGTCTGCTTAAACTGCTGGGCGATGAACTGTGGATCTGTAATAAAGTATCAGAGAGAAAGGGGTCTGCGCTCACTGTTTACCTCTCTCGTTCATTGTTTTGGGCATCTATTGAAAGAAGCAGATACAGCTCCGGCGGGAAAGGGGAGGGGTACACGCTGATCTCCAGTATTAGCCTCTTATTCATTGGCTAAGAGTGTCTTCCCGTTTATCCAATCACTAGCCTCCTTCCCGGGACAGCAACACAAGCACCAATCCATGGGCGGAAGTTGCTGCTGTGTAACAAAGGTCCGTGGAACCTGCAGTTTTTAACCTAGAGAGACACCAGGCAAACAGCAAACAATGACAAACAAAGCGAACTCTTTGTGATTTAAGCATGAGTGTCAGCAACAAGGCTTGCAGAAGTGTGATCCGAATTACCTGTTTGCAAAACAGAAGCATTTTCTTGAAAAAACACACTGATATTTTGCATGAACTGAAACCCTTTAAATTAGGTTCAAAGATAGGTTCAGCCGGTCTCATTTGGAACAGAAAGTTAGTTAAATGAGAACAAATAATCAATATCCGTCCCTCTCTTTTCCCCTCCCTTCCCACTAAATCCCTGATTTTTTGACTCACAAACTAATGAACAGCTCATTGTGTGAGCACGAGTTTGTCTGGAATACCTGCCTTACACACAACATCTGGAGCGTTATTTTACATAAACCAAAGAAACCCTTGGTGCCTGAGCGCACTTCATGATGGTGACACATTTTCACAGTTCATCCCTAGACACAAATCCCATGTGCTGCTCTGTCCTTGGTCACATAGGAAACACGCTTCAAGACACCCGTGTCATTTGTGAGAAATGAAGGGCAAAAGTGCCATCTCACCTGACCGGATTCATTCGATGTATTTGTTCCAGATAAGAAAGTGTCAGTTTCCATCGCTAGGGCACTGGGCGGGGGACAACTCATAGGTCTCATAAAGGTGAAGTCACTTCTGTCTGAGCCTGGAGAAAAGCAGGTCCTATAGCACTGGCTCTGAGAGTCTGTGGGCCTGAGTGTCACCTCCATGTATTTCAACGTGCCGTCCGTGTTCAGCTGAAGCTTTGGGCTGGAGTGTTTGAAAATGTCCCTAGCGGGTGAGTTGCTCAGGCCGCAACAGGAGTGTCTGTCTCTTTTCCTGAGGCACTTTGCAGAAAATACTATGAAAGTAACAAGACACACCATGCTAACTGCCACCAGCGCAATAATTAAATAGAGAGTCAGGTCGGGTTTATCTTTGGGGTTTGTAAGGAAATCGCGAGATTTGGAGTTTTCCTCCGACGCTTTGTCTTCTAAGGAAACCATAATGGTGACTGTGCAGGACAAAGCTGGGTCCCCGTTGTCCTTGACTAGCACGACGATTTTCTGCGCGGCCAGGTCTGTGTCTTGGAAGTCCCGGGTGGTCCAGATTTCTCCTGTGTAAGGAGCCACTCGGAACAAGGAGGGGTCTGTAGACTGTGGCAGCAGCGAATAGGAGAGCCAGGCATTATGGCCAGAATCTGCATCCACTGCTGTGACTTTGGTGACCATGTAGCCAGCGGGAACAGACTGGGGTATCCTTTGGGGCGCTGCGACCTGGCTGCCAGTCACCGGGTGCAAAATGACTGGGGCGTTATCATTCTGATCCAGAATAAAGACGTAGACGGTAACATTGGAGCCGAGAGGAGGAGACCCCGAGTCCTGCACAGCCACGGGGATTTGCAGCACCTGAAGCAACTCGAAGTCAAAAGTGCGCTGCGCGTAAACATTGCCATTGTCCGGGTTAATGTGAACGAAGGAAGAGGCAGGCGCATCCTGGATCTGACTTCCCGCTATAGAGTAAGTGAGGCGCGAATTTTCTCCCTCGTCGGGATCGGAAGCCGACACGGTGCAGAGCAAGGAGCCCGGGGGGTTGTTCTCGCTCATGAAGGCGTTGTAGGAAGTCTGAGAAAAGCGAGGGGGGTTGTCATTTACGTCCGAAATGTTCAGAAGTATTGTGGTCTCGGTGTTCAGAGAGGGGGATCCTGCGTCTCTGGCAGTCAGCTCAATGGTGTATTGAGAGACGGATTCTCTGTCCAGCTTCTCGCGGGTGATCAGCGCATAGTGGTTTTCGAAGGATTTAATTTTGAATGGCAGATTTGGTGCTATTCCTAAACTCACTTCCCCATTGGCACCCGAGTCTCGGTCTCGCACATTGAAAAGCCCCACCACGGTCTCCAAGGGGGTGTTTTCTGGCACTGGGTTCACCAAGGAGGTCAGCAGGACCGCTGGGGAATTGTCATTGACGTCTTCTATTTCCACCTGGAGAACGCAGTGGCCTTCCATTTCCGGCACGCCTCTGTCTCGGGCTCTTACGTAGATTTCATAGAAACCCGCTTCTTCGAAATCCACAACTCCCTGAACGCGGATGGCGCCAGTGGGGGGATCCAAATAAAACAACTTCCGGACGGAGTCGGAAGTGTGAACGGAAAAGGAGTACAGTACTTCTCCGCTGGGGCCCTCGTCAGGGTCAGTAGCATTGAGTTGAATAAGCAGAGTGCCCACAGGGGTGTTTTCCGGCACGCTGACCTTGTAGACAGACTGGTCGAACACAGGTGCATTGTCATTGATATCCACAACAATCACGGTTATCTGCGCAGTGCCTGACCTGGCCGGATTTCCCCCGTCAATGGCGGACAGTACCAGCTGGTGTTCTCGCTGCTCCTCTCGGTCCAGGGCTTGCTCTAGCACCAGCTCCGGGAAGAGTTTGCCGTCCTTAAGCTTCTTCACATTCAGTGAGAAGTGCGGGCTGGGGCTGAGCCGGTAGGAGCTGACAGTGTTGGTCCCCACATCCGGGTCCTGGGCACTCTCCAGAGGGAAGCGCGCAGCCACGGTGGCGGACTCCGCTATCCTCACCGTGCGCTGGGCAATGGGAAAGCTGGGCGAATTGTCATTCAGGTCCAGAATCTCAACCTCCAGGCGGAAAAGCTCCAGGGGGGTTTCTATAACGACCTGCACCGGCAGCACACACCCCGCGCTGGCTCCGCACAGGCTCTCTCTGTCTATCTTTTCATTCACCAGCAGAGCGCCGCTGGCCAGGCTCACCGCAAAGTACCGTCTGCTCTCCTCCGAACCCAAGCGCAGCCTGCGACCCGAAAGATCCGCCACCTTTAAGCCTAGATCTTGAGCCACATTCCCCACCACTGTTCCCAGCTCCGACTCCTCCACCACTGAATAGCGAATCTGCCCAGAGACCCAGCCCCAGCCGCACAGGGAAAGCAAACTCAGTACTTGCCATTTCCAAGCGGGTTGCCCGGGGCTTCTGGGCTCCATTTCTGAGCTATCCTCTCCTAGAAAGAGTTTTTGTCCTGTCCCGGAACACAGGAGGCACCGGGGTCTGGATACGAGCTTCTAAAATCCCCGGTATTCCCCTCCACAGCTGATAGAACGGCGCCCTGGTTTGCCTAGCTGCAGCAGCGATTGTTAGTCACTGAGTGGAGGGGGTGAGATGGGGGAGGGGAGCTGAATCATAGCCACAGCGCCGGAGGAAAGGGGGGGGGGACAGAGGGGAAGAGCAGATCCCTACAGCCTAGATCAGCACCTCATTGGATGACAGCTCCATCCGCTCTCGACCAATGACAACGCCTCCTAAACACTTAAAGCTACAGAGACAAGCGCCGCAAATCAGCGTCAGGAGGACTAACTCCCCCAGAATTACATTTCACAAGCGTTAGTCAGTGGTTTTGGCAGCTAAATTTAGCAGCTCAGATTTTTGTTCTCAAGGAAACAGCACGTCGTGGAAGCATACAAGGTACAAATCCTCATTATTTTGCTTTGGCAAAACCACGATCGTGATTTCAGATGTCACCCATCTCATCGCAACAAAGGACAAATCCTCAGCTGTGATGAATGCAGAACCCTGGTCTCTGAATACAGTGTTTTCATACGCTATGAAAAGGTATTTATTAAAGCCTGATGAACCCTCCACATCAAACATTTCACTGGTTTGGCGAAATATCCCGAATATCATTTTGAAACCTCAGGGTAACCAGATAGACCAGAGCACTTTCTAAACACCTCGCAACTGCCACCTGTCAACACAAGACTTAGAAATCTGTCAGGGTCTCCCAACACTACTGCAATAATTTACCCCCCAAGAGAGTAGAATGTTCACATTTACCACACTATTTTGAGGCCTTGCGGTGTATTTTAAAGACACCAGGCGGATTTCCAGAGACACAATCCATTGTGCACTTTTTTAAAGCTGCTGTACAAGGATAACAGTACAGTTATTACTTCTATGAAGGCTGAGAGAAATACCTCGCCTTCACCAGTAACTCCAATATTAATCCCTCACTCAAAATCAAAGAGTAAATAGATGTTTTCCAAATCACAAGTCATCTGAAATAAAAGCAATTAACCAACATGCTAAGGACATCACAAGAAGACATGAACTCAAACACCAAATATGTAATTGTCTCTCACTTCTCACCTCGCTGGGATCGCTGAGGTTATTGCTGGCCAGAAGAGTGTCTGCGCTGTTGATGTCCGGTTGACTAACGCGTTTTGCAAACAGGTGATTGCTCCCCTCTGATAATGGAGTCTGACCAGGCCTTTGGAGAGGACATCGAGAAAGAAAATCTCCCCCAAAGGCAGTGGGCAACTCCAGTTTCTCCTCCACGCTCTGAAGACCTCTATCAAAGTGTCTCCCCGCCTGCAGGGTATTTCCTCCCTTTAGATAAGTAGTCCAAGCTGCATCTGAGTTTCTGGCTCTTGCATTTCTAAGGCATTTCACGGCTAAAAATACGCAAGTCATAGCAGAGAGGGCTGAGATTGCTGCCAGAGCAATGATGAGGTACACTGTCAGGTGGGGAAGGCCATCCTGTTCCAGGTTAGACCTCCTGAAGTCTGCTGAGCTCCGGTCAGGGTCCTGCTCTATGTTCATGATCACAGTGGTTGTGGTAGACATGGGCGGCTCCCCACCGTCTTTGACCACAAGGACAATCTTCTGTGGGGGGGAGTCTTGTTCAAGGAGAGCTCGGGTAGTTCTAATCTCCCCGGTGTATGGGGAGACTTTGAAGAGGCTTGGGTCTGTGGCTTGCTGCAGTTTGTAGGAGAGCCATGCGTTCCGCCCGGAGTCTGCGTCCACAGCTGTCACTTTGGTCACGAAGTGTCCCGCCTGCGAAGAGAAAGGGACGGACTGCTGGGCCAGGAACCCCTTCCGAGCCACAGGATAGATAATCAGAGGAGCGTTATCGTTCCGGTCTAGGATGAAGATGGAGACAGTCACGTTGGTGCTGAGAGGCGGTGACCCGCCGTCCCTGGCTTGTATCTGCACAATTATCTGTTTGATTTGTTCATGATCGAACGAGGAGCTGCTCGAGGGATGGTCCCGTTCTCGGCGCTGACATAGACATAGGAGGAAACGGGCACCCCCTGCACGGTACTATCCACGATGGAGTAAGACAGGTGGGAGTTCTGGCCCAGATCGGGATCAAAGGCGGACACGGAGCAGATGGGAACGCCCAAAGCGTTATTCTCTGGCACCTCCGCTTGGTAGGCAGGCTGGGAAAAGCGGGGTGGGTTATCGTTCAGGTCCGATATGTTTATCAGGAGGCTGCTCTGGTTGGAAAGTGGCGGCGATCCAGAATCTGTAGCTGTGATCACAACCTTATACTCCGAGACCTCCTCCCGATCCAGCGGGCCGCTGGTGACCAAGGAGTAGTGGTTCCTGAAGGACGGTACGATCTGGAAGGGGATGTCTGCCGGGAGCTGCAGCTGAACCTCTCCGTTTTCCCTGGAGTCTCCATCACTTACACTGAGAAGAGCCACCGCCGTCCCCGCTGGCGCGTCCTCTCGAACCGTGGCGATGTGAACCTAACGCTAGGGGCGTTGTCGTTGACATCCGTTATCTCCACCAAGACGCTGCAATGGGCGTCCATAGAGGGAGAGCCCTTGTCTTTGGCCCTCACATCGATCTCGTACACTGTGCCCTCTTCATAGTCCACATTTCCCAGGACTCTTACCTCTCCGGTCCTTTCCTGAATGCTAAACAACCGCCGGATTTTCTGGCGAGTGTGGCTGCTGAAGGAATAGGCGATCTCTCCATTTGTCCCCTCGTCCTGGTCGGTGGCATTTAATTTAATCACCATAGTCCCCTCCGGCGCATTTTCCAGTAGGGTTACTTTGTACACGGGCTGATCAAAGACGGGCGGGTTGTCGTTGGCGTCAAGAACGGAGACGACAATCTCAGCAGTTCCGGATTTAGCAGGAAGCCCACCATCCAGTGCTGTGAGCACCAGCCGATGCTGCTCCTGCTGCTCCCTGTCTAGCGCCTTCTCCAGAACCAGCTCGGGGTGTTTGCTGCCGTCTTTACGATTCTTCACACTCAAGGTGAAACATCCAGGAGGGCTCAGCCAGTAGGTGCTGACGGAGTTGGTTCCAAAGTCCAAATCTTCTGCAGGCTCCAGAGGGAACCGCGCGCCTGGCGCTGCGGACTCGGCAATCTCCAAGCGGGTGAGGTTAGTAACGAACGCCGGAGCATTGTCGTTCACATCCAGAACCCCCACTTCCACGCGGTGGGAGGCCAGCGGGTTGGCCAGCAAGATCTCTAGGTACAGCAGACAGCGCGGGCTAGAGCCGCAGAGCCGCTCTCGGTCTATCCGCTCCTCAACCACCAAGACACCGCTCTGCGCCTCTGCTCTGAAGTGCCTCTGAGCCGAGCCGGGAAGGATCTGCAGCTGTCGGGAGGCCACCCGGGTAGCATCCAGACCCAGGTCCCTAGCCACATCCCCAACAAAGGATCCCGGGGCCAACTCCTCCGGGATGGAGTAACGGATCTGTGCCGCCTGCCCCCCACCCCGCAGCGGGAAGGAAACCAGAAGCAAAGCGCCTACTTGCCATTGCAGGAACCCCCTGCTCTCCACCGCTGAGCCCATGGCGCAGCCCAAACCGGGGGAACCCGCCCTGCCTTTCCCGGAGCTCTCTCCGCTCCGGCACAGCCGAGGCCACTGGGTGAGAGCAGCGGCAGGCGGCGGGTTTCAGACCCCCTCAGGCGAGCAGAGCGGCGCCAGCGTCCCTGCCTTGTTTCCCGGCAGAGCAGCAACAAGCAGCGCTTCGTCCGGCCCGGAGGAAGGGGGTGGGACAGTCCCACTGTCAGTCAGAGGAGACTCGATCACCACCGCAACGGCAACATCTGATTCGTGGAAGAGAATCACCCATGCTCCGCTTATAGGCAGCGATGGGGACCGCTTAAAGGGCCAGCACGGCTAAGAGCGATAGGAGGCAATTTACCAACAGCCAACAATTGCACTCGGCAGCGGATGAACTGAACTGTAAGTAATCACTCACCGAAAGCTTGTAAAGCGTTTTACCTTAGTCACGGGTATCCGTTTGTTCCAAAGGCCAGATTTACCATTCACAATCTGGGGAACTGCACATTTCGTGCAGACCGGTAAATAAACAAGCAAACACTAACATTAGTGATATACATTATTACCAAATAAAACGTTATTCCTCTCACTTGCGATCATTCTTAGTTCGTTTAAACGCTATGTGAAGATCGCGCACAGAGTATTCTGCTAAACCCTTGTAAAGGATGCAGCTGGAAAGAATGGGACGGGGTTATAATCGTTTTTTACTGTTCTCCTTTAATCCCCGGTTGGGAGCTAGGCTCATCCACACGCTCTGATCCATATGCCCCAGGAGTTCTATCATCTGTCCCTGCAGCTGAGGGGTTCGGCCACCCTCACCTCGATCAACAGTGCTTCTCACCTCTTTGGTCGGGCTCACGTCTGTTGACTGGCAGGTTGGTTTGGAAACGTCCCACGCTAGAGATATATTGAAAGGTTTCAACAACATGAAGCTGTTGCTCCTGGAGGCTGAAGAAACAAAGGATCCATAGTAGTGAGTCTGGGGCATGTGGGCATTTCCCCCTACTTCAATGAATTTAATAGGCTCTTCAGCGCCAAATTGTATGCGGAGAATTCCATTGGAGTGTCTGACTTCCTCCCGCCGCCTACTGGGCTGTCTAATACAGGAGCAGCTCCCTCCCCAACAGCTATAATCACAAGCACTGTCTCTGCAGCACCTGGAGAGCAGGGCAAGGAAGGAGGCAAAGGCGATGACTGAGATCGCTGCCAAGGATAGAATCAGGCACAGGGTCGAGTGGGACTCGTTCTCTTTGGCTGTGGAAAATTATTTAAATTCAGGGAAGGCGTCAATAGAATTGTCTTCTATGGAGACCATAAGGGTTAGGGAGGCTGACAGAGGAGGGTCAAGGATTATAAGATTTGGGGGCAAAATATCTCCGTGAACTGCGTGGGCGGTTCTAATCTCCCCGGTGTAAGGTGATACCACAAACAGGCTAGGATCTGGGGCGCTGATCAGTTGACAAGAAAGCCAGGCGTTTGGGCCCGAATCTGAGCCCACAGCCGTCACCTTGATCACCAGGTGAACGGCGTCGGCAGAGGAGGAAGGGTTTGCGGAGACACAGAGCTGGCTTGACCCGCGAGTATCAAATGGCAGGGGTTTTCAGTGAAGTCCAGAAGGGAGAGGCGAACAGAGGCGCTGCCGCAGAGACGGGTCTCCCAGGTCTCTGGCCTACACCTGGAGTTGGAGAGTTTGCGTTTGCTCGCGGTCAAAGGAGCGGAGGGGGTGGACGCTTCCGGTCTGGGAATTGATGGAAACGTTCGAGCAGATGGGCGCTTCCTGTGGCTGGCTGTACACCAGGGAGTAGGAACTGAGCGAGTTCTGGCCTGAGCCTGGGTCAGACGCTGACGCAGGGAACCCCAGGGCGCCGGGGGCGACGTTCTCCTTCCCAAGCACCTCGGAGGCAGATTCACAGGGGAAAGGTTTCTCGCCAAAGCTCTTTCGGCGGAAAGAGGAGGCGATCCGGAAGCGGCGGCAGTGACTGTGATTGCGTAGCCGGAACACGCCTCACTAGCCAGGGGAGCTGCAGTGACCAAGAAGTACTGCTTTCTCAAGGAGGATCTCCGGCTGAAGGGCAGATGATCAGCGATGCGGAGAGTCACTTCTCCATAATCCCCTAATCCAGATCTTTGGCGTTATTGAGCGCTGCCACAGACCCCAACTCGGCGCTCTCGGGGATGGAACCCAGCACCAGGGTCAGTCTGATCCCCGGGGCGTTATCACTGACATCCTGCAGGTCTGCATTAACGCTGCAGCACCGCTCCATGGGAGGCGATCCCCATCTTTTGGTGTCAAATTCCTAACGTCTAGCGGTTTCCAAATCCAGCCTGCCCAGCAGTGTGACCTCCCTGCTTTGGGGTGCATGGCGAACGTGGCCGCTGAGTGAATCATAGACTATCAGGGTTGGAAGGGACCTCAGGAGGTCATCTAGTCCAAGCCCCTGCTCAAGGCAGGACCAATCCCCAGACAGATTTTTGCCCCAGATCCCTAAATGGCCTCCTCAAGGACTGAACTCACAATCCTGGGTTTAGCAGGCCAATGCTCAAACCACTGAACTATCCCTCCCCCCTATATGAGATAGAAAGAGCTGAACTAACTTGTCCAGGATCACTCAATACCCAAGCAGGAAACAGAACCCAGCTCCTTTAAGTCCTAGGCTGCAGGATTATCAATTAGGCTACACTACCACCCCAGGTGATGTGACCCTGTCTGGGTCAGTGGCGTTGAGTTGGACCACAAGGGCTCAGGTGGCTGCTGAGCAGGCTGACCCTTTAGGCAGACTGATAAAAGAGAGGCGCATGGTCACTGGCGTCCAGAGCAGAGACCCTGAGTTTTGCTACCCCGGATCGTGGCGGGCGGCCCCGTCGAGAGCTATTAATACCAAGTGGTATCGACTTGTTTCTCTCTGTCTAAAGCCCCTCCCAGCAGCAGCTCTGGCACGAGACTCCAATCGCTGCGCATCTTCACTTCCAGAGCAAAGTGATCTTTGGGGCTTTGCAGCCCATGACGGAATGACCGCCGAGGTCAGGATCCCGTGCTTTCTCCTGCGGGATCCGTTGTCCCAGGGACACTGGCTCCCTATTCCTAAATCCAGTTCTCTTTTCAGAAAGCTGGGAGGATTGTCCTTAACTCTGCGATCTCCACCTCTGCTCGGTATATTTCAAAAGGAACTTCAATCGCGAACTCTTAACTGCATAACGCAGCTAGACCTCAACCCACAAAGCGCCTCCCGGTCGATTGGATCCTTTATAAGCAGAGGCCCGCTTCCCAGATTCACTCGAAAATGCTGCCTGTTCGCCTCATCAGAGACCTGCAGCATGCGAGCCGCCAAGGAATCAATATCCAGCATCAAATCTGCTGCTATATTCCCCACAAAGGCGCCCTGCTTGGATCCCTCTGGGACAGAATATCGAATCTGCCCAGACATTAAATCCAAATGGCAAGAGAGAAAAAAAAGAGAGAAACGACTTGGTCTTTTCCATTTATTGCCCTGGCTTCCGTCGTCTATTTCCACCGTTGGCTGCTGGATGCACAAGCTGGTCTGGCTGAGGGTGCAGATCCTTAATAATGATTACGGAAAAATCTAACCTGCAGCAGCCAGAGCGAGGTTTCTCTCCCTGCTCCTGCTTTCTCTGCCTTTGCTTGGCGAGCGCTGGAAGGGTTACGCTGTACTTTCTGGGGTAGCAGAGTTGATTCACTCTCATTTCAGCACCTCATTGGCAGACAGCGACACAGGGACTCAGCCAATAACCACAGCAGAAACGCTCTTAAAGCTACAAGGTTAATTTTTCATTGCTTTTACATATGTAATATTTCCTGCTCCCTGCCTCCAAGACTACAAAATAATGTATTTCCCACCCTATCATTTTCAACACTCTCGTGTTCTTGTGTAGAAAACATATGTGCATTAATGTATATGTCTCACAAATTATATATAACACCTGTCCCAGAAACGGTAGGCTCTTATCAGTTCAGGGATTTACCACGTTGTCTTATTCCTCATGATCAAACAATTCTATGGAACTGAAAGCTCCTATATTATTCTGACTGCACAAGGGTTAATTAGTAAGAACAACGGAAATAACCCACAACACCCAAACTTCTCCAATTTGTTGCTTACTGAGGTGCAAAATTAATACCATTTCAAGTATTTAAAAAACCCAAAAGCAGGTGGATTTAATTCTTGACTTCTCATTCAAACCGGAGTCTACAGCAAAAACCTATCCAACTCATGCAAATGCTGAAAATAACTGAAATATGTAATCACGGCCTATTATATACCCAGAGGACAATCAAAGGCAAATGTTATACCCCTGATCTATGTACGGGGGAAATAAAATTGCATGGAAAATGAGAAAGACAGTGAAATATTATACCACAATCATATAGTCACTGCATTTGTTATTACGTGTTAAAATACAACCACAGATTGTGTTAGTATGAAATGGTTGGTATTTAGTGTTCTTGACAGTCCATTCTCTAACCATTATAATAGCTTAAAAATAAAAAACCCAGTAAGAACACATGATATGGCACTAATTTTCTTACATAACCAGTAACTGCACCAAGAGCAAATTCCTAGGGAAATACTTGTTTCAGAGTCATATTTTTCAGATGAAATCACATACAAAATTATAATAGCCTAATCAATACAATAACAGGTGCAATTAATTCCGAAATAATGAAGATGTAATACTACACCATGGCAATGAGATGTTGTTCTAAAGTATAGGAGCCAAGAGCTTCTTTCTCTGACCCTGAGGTACCTCAGTTCTCACTTACCCAGGCACCATATTGATACAAAACCACACTGGGGAGATTAGGCCTGACCTACGGGGGGGGGGGAATCGATCTAAAATGTGCAACTTCAGCTATGAGAATAGCGTATTTTATAGCGAATTAAAATTACTTACTTCGGGCTTGGCTACACTGGCAAGTTACAGCGCACTAAAGCCGCGCACAGCGCTGTAACTCACTACCCGTCCACACTGGCAAGGCATGTACAGCGCTGTATCTCCGCAGATACAGCGCTGCTTGTACTCCACCTCCCCCAGAGGAATAAGGAGAATTGCGCTGCTGCGCTGCGGCGCCAGTGTAGCCACCCAATGCGCACTGATTGGCCTCCAGAAGTATCCCACAATGCCTGTTCTAGCCACTCTGGTCATCAGTTCGAACTCTACTGCCCTGGCCTCAGGTGACCAACCGTCAGACCCACCCTTTATATTCCCCGGGAATTTGAAAAATCCCCTTCCTGTTTGCTCAGCCAGCCAGGTGTGGAGTGCTATCAGCGAATCTTTCCAGGTGACCATGCCTCCACGCGCCAGGCGAGCCCCAGCATGGAGCAATGGCGAGTTGCTGGACCTCATCAGTGTTTGGGGGGAGGAAGCTGTCCAGTCCCAGCTGCGCTCCAGCCGTAGGAATTACGATACCTACGGGCAGATATCAAGGGCCATGATTGAAAGGGGCCATGACCGGGACGCTCTGCAGTGCAGGATTAAGGTGAAGGAGCTGCGGAATGCCTACCGCAAAGCCCGCGAGGCAAACAGCCGCTCGGGTGCTCCCCCCACGACCTGCAGATTCTATAAAGAGCTGGATGAGATACTTGGGGGTGACCCCTCCTCCATGCCGAGCACCACCATGGACACTTCAGAGTGGGTGGTAGAGGAGGAGGACGAGGAGGAAACCGGGAGTCAGGGTGCTGAGGCGGTGGGAGACACCCCGGACTACCTGGGTCCATGCAGCCAGGAGCTCTTCTCGAGCCAGGAGGAAGGTAGCCAGTCGCAGCGGCCGGTACTTGGTGGAGGACAAACTGAAGGGCGTGTTCCCGGTAAGCGGCTTTATTTTTTGGGAAGGAAGTTTTTCGGGAGAGGAGGGTTAGGGCTGCATGCATGCATGCCTAGATGTGGAATAGCGCATTGATGTGGTCTATCACATCGCGGTAATCGGCTGCGGTAATCTCTTCGAAAGTCTCATCCAGAATGTGGGCAATGCACTTGCGCAGGTTTCTTGGGAGAGCCACCGTGGTCCTTGTCCCAGTCAGGCTAACCTGTCCGCGTCACTGTGCCACGAGGGGTGGGGGGACCATTGCTGCACGCAGTGAAGCTGCATATGGGCCAGGGCGGAAGCCACATTGCAGTAGAAGACCCTCCCTTGCTTCTGAGGTCACCCTCAGCAGTGAGATATCTTCCAGGATGGACTCCTGTGGAAAATGTTGGGACAGTGTTCAGTGTAGGTGCCCCCTGCAGCTGTTGGCTCTCCCCAAGGCACAGAAACCCAGAAGACAGTACAGCCCAAAAACAATCAGTCCCCCTTACTCACCATTTTGGGGCTCCCGCGGGTTATGTCCGCTCTCTTTGGGACAGGAAAATTATGCTATTGTGTACACTGTGTGTGCCCTCCTCAAGTGCGGGGGAATGATTACTCTGTCTGGTTTAAACAATGCTGCCTCTGTTAAGTGTTGCATTTTGCCTTTGCAGATGCAACCTTGAGACCTCAGCCGTCTGTGTTTACACCGGCTCAAAGACTGCAAAGACTCCAGAAGAGACCGCGGAAAAGCAAGGAAGACATGCTGCACCAAGTGATGCAGCAGTCTGTTAAAGAAAATCAAAAAGCCCAGGAGTGGAGGGAGAGAGCGCAGGAGTGGAGGGAGACAGAAAGCAGGATCCGCCAGGAAAACTCATCGCACCGGCGGCAGGCCACGCAGCACCGGCAGCAAAGCACGGATAGGCTGATAACCATCATGGAGCGCCAAGCAGACTCTATCCAGGAGCTCGTAGCCATGCAGGCGGAGCACTACCGCGCCCGCACCCCCATGCAGCCCTTGCCCCAAAACTCGTTACCTTGTGCCCCCATGTCCCCTCCAACCCACTTTCCCCAACGTGCGGGTTCTTACCGCCAACTGCTGCCTCCAACACCGGTATCTTCACCACCCAGCTCTGAAAACTACGAGCCTTACCCCCTGCACTCAACCCCCATCACCATGCAGTATAGACATCATGAAGTGCAGCACTCAATGCAAAGCAGTGGAGACAGGACATACGCAGATCTCTGATTGTACCATTCCCCATCCCAACCCCACCCCACCCCATTGCCCTTTCTTGATTCCCAAACAGTTGTTTCTTTCAATAAATTTATTTTCTTTTCAATAAATGGATATTTTGGTTTTGAAAACATTCTTTATTATTGCATAAAGTAAAAGATCCATTAGGCCAGGAACCAGGCACTGCAAATCAGTGAAGCAAACACAGATTCCTACCAACATTGTAACCACAGGGCACCAGACATTACTGCTGGCTTTCAGCCTCAAATTGCTCCCTCAAGGCATCCCTAATCCTAGCAGCCCCGTGCTGGTCCCGTCTAGTAGCCCTGCTCTCTGGCTGTGCAAATTCAGCCTCCAGGTGTTGAACATCGGAGGTCCATGCCTGCCTGAATATTTCACCCCTCCCTTCACAAATATTATGGAGGGTACAGCACGCGGATATAACCGCGGGGATGCTGTTTTCTGCCAAGTCCAGCTTCCCATACAGAGATCGCCAGCGGCCCTTTAAACGGCCAAAAGCACACTCCACAGTCATTCGGCACCGGCTCAGCCTGTAGTTGAACCGTTCCTTGCTACTGTCAAGGCACCCTGTGTAGGGTTTCATGAGCCACGGCATTAGCGGGTAAGCGGGGTCTCCAAGGATCACAATGGGCATTTCGACTTCCCCTACTGTGATCTTCCTATCGGGGAAAAAAGTCCCGGCCTCCAGCTTCCTGAACACGCCAGTGTTCCGAAAGATGCGTGCATCATGCACCTTTCCGGGCCACCCTGTATTAATGTCAATGAAACGCCCACGGTGATCCACTACCGCCTGGAGTACCATAGAGAAATACCCCTTCCGATTAACGTACTCGGAGGCTAGGTGCTCCGGGGCCAGAATAGGAATATGCGTCCCATCTATTGCCCCTCCACAGTTAGGGAAACCCATTTGTGCAAAGCCATCCACAATGTCCTGCACGTTACCCGGAGTCACGGTTCTTCTGAGCAGGATTTTATTAATGGCCCTGCAAACTTGCATCAGCACGATTCCAACGGTCGACTTTCCCACTCCAAACTGGTTCGCGACCGATCGGTAGCTGTCTGGAGTTGCCAGCTTCCAGATTGCAATAGCCACCCGCTTCTCCACCGGCAGGGCAGCTCTCAATCTCGTGTCCTTGCGCCACAGGGTGGGGGCGAGCTCCTCACACAGTCCCATGAAAGTGGCTTTTCTCATCCGAAAGTTCTGCAGCCACTGCTCGTCATCCCAGACTTGCAGGATGATGTGATCCCACCACTCAGTGCTTGTTTCCCGAGCCCAGAAGCGGCGTTCCACGGTGCTGAGCATGTCCGTGAATGCCACAAGCAATTTTGTGTCGTACGCGTTACGTGACTCGCTATCATCGTCGGAATCCCCGTCGGACTCCTCACTGTCACTTCGGATCCTAAGGAATAGCTCGACTGCTAAACGTGACGTGAAGGCGAGACTCGTCAGCATACTCCTCAGCAGTTCGGGCTCCATTTCCCGCAGACTGAAACGGAGCACACAGATCGCACTGCACAGAAACCGTTGAAAGATGGCGCCAAATGTGGACGGAAACACAGGGATTGCTGGGATGTGAAGCGATGCATCACGGGGCGCTGGGACAGGACCCAGAATGCCCCGCCCCCCCGCCCCCTTCCCACAAGCCACGGCGCCAAAGTGGCGCGAAAATGGGAAGAGGTGCTCTGTGGGATAGCTGTCCATAGTGCGCTGCTCCCAATGCCGCTGCAAGTGCCGCCAATGTGGCCATGACAGTGCGCTGTCAGCTGTCAGTGTGGACAGACTGCAGCGCTTTCCCTATTCAGCTGTACGAAGGCAGGTTTAACTCACAGCGCTGTACATCTGCCAGTGTAGCCAAGCCCTTCGTGTCCTCGCTGCGCTGGATGGATCGATCCCCCCCTCGCTTCAGCCTCTCGCACTGCTGGAGTTTAGCAGTCGACGGGAGAGCGATCGGGGATCGATTTATCGCGTCTACACTACACGCGATAAATCGATCCCCGATAGATCGATCGCTACCCTCCGATCCGCTATTTGCAAATATGCACAGTGAGGACTGCCCTTATTTCCCACTGACCACAGTGAAAGCTGCGGGAGTTCAGAACGTTACACAATTATGAGCCCTAAGCACTTGGATAGTGATTGGGAAAAACATTCGCTTCCAATAGTGCAGAGTAAACCTCTCGCCCACATTCTTACTATAAAGTAAAATAAAAACAGCTAAACTAGATAAGCCGAGGAAAAGTTACAGTGGGCCTTAGATTAACTTTAGCAGCCTCCGAAGGTTACACATGCGTCTCACAAACCAAGACTTCAACCACTAATGTGTATAAAGTCATAATACCTCCCGCACAGTGGAGCGATTCCACGGTCTCTTGAGGCACAACACTGAATTAAATATACACTTGTTCAACGTGATTACATTAATGAGAGATATCCCCGGGATTCCTTTATGCCAACCAAAAGCTAAGGAGCATTTACATTTTGGACATCTACTTCCGGGAGGACACTGGACAAACTATGATACTTTTCAAAGTCACTTAATTTAGGGAATAAAACATGGCGGAACGGTGGGGATTCGTTATTCCTGCCGTTCAGGAACAGCTCACTAAATGCCGACACAACACAGAGGGACATAAAGTCGCTTTGACCGCCACAGCTGCAGCAGACAGTTAAAAGCCAGTGGTTTGTACCTATCTCGAGCTGAGAGCTGACCACACATTACCGAATACATGTGAGAGGGCTACATTACCTCGCCGGGAGCGGGACACCTGCTAGCTGTGTCTATTCTCTGATGATATAATCCGGGCTCGCAGTTTTTCACACTGTTCTGCCGGCTCCCAGTGGGACTGGGGGCGAAGGGCTTTGTGCACAGATGATCACTCTGGCGGGAGTCCGTGGTAAGATATACCTGCTGGTAGAAGTTCGGAGGCACATATCCACCCCGGACAGCGTCTATGCGGGTGAAAGGCCCCGGCGTTCCGTAAAGGGAGCTCCTGGAGGAGCTGAAAATCTCCTTCGATTGCCTCCATCTGTAAAATTGAACAATGCTCACCCCTATCACCGTGACAAAGAAGGCCACGGAGACCAAGATCACAGCCAGGATTAAATAGAAAGTCAACTGCTTCTTTTTGTCTTGCGTGGGGGACACATCAGTGAGGTCCGTCATGGCCTCCTTAGCAGTCTCCGCTACGGCTATGGTGATGGTCGCGCTAGAGGACCGGGCTGGCTCCCCATGGTCTTTGACCAAGATGACCAAAGTGTGCTTAGGAGCATCGCCCTCCAGCAGCTGGCGAGCTATGCTTATCTCCCCGCTGTGCAGTCCCACCGAGAAGAGGCTGGTGTCGGTGGCCTGGAGAAGGGTGTAGGAGAGCCAAGCGTTGTATCCCGAGTCCGCATCCCAGGCCACAAGCTTGGTGACCACGTGCCCGGCGCTGACTGTCGGCGAGATCATCTCGAGGCGCAAGGAACTGGCGTTTGGAGGCGGGTATAACACGCTGGGCGCGTTGTCATTCAGGTCCATAACAAACACAGTGACAGTGAGCTTGGTGGCGAGGGCCGGGAGGCCGCCATCGCGGACATGCACTGTTATTCTGAACTCCATGATGTCTTCGTGGTCCAGCGAGAGCAGGGCATAAATGGTGCCGTTCTCCGGACTGATAGAGAAATACCTGCCAACGACATTGCCCGAGGGGCTGTTTTCCAGGATGGAGAAGGAGAGGCGAGAGTTCTGGTTCAGGTCTGGATCCCAGGCACTTACGTTAAATATTGGCGCGCCGGGGAGGTTGTTTTCCGCCACATACACCTGGTAGGAGAGCTGGGGAGATTTGGGGGGGTTGTCGTTGATATCTGACACTTGCACTAGTATCTGGCTTTCCGCCCAGAGCGAGGGCGATCCCGAGTCCCTGGCTGTGACGGTGATGTTATACTCGGACACAAGTTCCCGATCCAAAGCTGCTTTGGTTTTCAATGTGTAGTAATTCTTTAGTGAGGAACTGAGTGTGAAAGGGATGCCAATGGGCATCAAGCAGTTTACCAGGCCGTTATCTCCAGAATCCAGGTCAGTGACGCTTAGCAAAGCTATCACTGTCCCTGGGGCGGCGTCTTCAGGCACCGGGCTGTATACTGACGTCACTGTGATCTCAGGGGCGTTGTCATTTACATCAATGATTTCCACCAGTACTTTGCAATGCGCCACTCCCGGATTAGAGCCCTTGTCTTTAGCTTGTATATAAATCTCATAAAAAAACGTTTCTTCGTAATCCAGGAGCCCTTTGACTCTCAGTTCTCCAGTAGCGGAGTCCAGGGCAAAGAGCTCTCTCACTTTGGCAGCGGTGTGACTACTGAAGGAGTAAACTATATCTCCATTGGGCCCCGCATCCAAATCAAAGGCGCTGGTTTTGACCACCAGAGTGCCTGTCCGAGTGTTCTCCCTTACGCTCGCCCGGTAGGTAGTCTGGTTAAAGACCGGGGCATTATCATTAGCGTCCAGAACATCAATGTGGATGTGCACACTGGCAGATCTCGGAGGGCTTCCCCCATCCAGTGCTGTGAGGACCAGCTGCAGTTCTGGTTGCTCCTCCCTGTCTAGCTCCTTTTCCAGCACCAGTTCCGCATATTTGCTGCCATCCCCTCGCGTCTTCACATTTAACACAAAATGCTGGTTGGCGCTGAGCTGGTAGGTCTGCAAAGAGTTACTCCCCACATCCGGGTCTTGCGCGCTCTCTAGTGGGAAGCGCGCTCCAGGCGCCACTGACTCACTGACTTCCAGCCTGATTCGGCTGGACGGGAAAGCTGGGTCGTTGTCATTGATGTCCTGGATCTCCACGGCAGCGCTGTATAGCTCCAGCGGGTTCTCTAGCACAATCTCAAAGCCCAAGGTGCACGGAGACAGCGTCCCGCAGAGTTCCTCCCGGTCTATCCGCTCCTTCACAAACACCATCCCGCTCTTCAGATCTGCCTCAAAGTACCTCTTGCTGCCTCCAGACACCACCCGGAGCCTGCGATCCGGCAGCCGCTTGAGCTCCAAGCCCAGATCAGCTACCACATTCCCCACCGAGGAGCCTTTTTGCGTTTCCTCGGGTATGGCATAGCGAATTGCTGCGGAAGCCCACTCCGAAACGCCAGACAAAAACAACAAACTAAGTACTTGCCATTCAGTTACCCAGCGGCTCCTTCCAGCAGCGCGTTTCATGTCACTGTCGGGCAACTCCTTAGCCAGGCGTTTGCACGGTCTATTTCCCTTAAAAATCCTCAGCTCGTCCCTTCATACTGAGACTGGGCTGTGTGGCTGAGACTCGGGCATTGGTTTCCGGCACAGCTCCCGCTCGGCTCTCACTGTCTCTGCCTCATCCCGGTTCACAGCAGTAAGGGGCCGCCAGATCCCCAGCTCCTTCATTGGCCAACAGCGGCACACAGAGTCCCAGCCAATAACTGCACGGAGAACTGCTCCAGCAGGCTCCCTACTACTGCGCGTGCGCAGTCCAAGGAGCTTTGTCTAACTTGTCACATCGCAATCCAGTGTTCATGGGAACGCGGTGTCACAGTTCGGGTTTAATACAAAACTAAACACGTCAGAAGAAAACGCATTTACTCAGGCACACGGGAATTTGGGATTTAGGTGGTTTCGCACTTCTGTGTATGTCCTAGGAAGGCACATTTCTTAGAGCCATAACACATCGTATCACAGCTCTGGAAGCCAAGGAAATATTCTCCTCTATTCCTACATGCTGATCTCCCACTGACATCGTTGGGATCAAAACGAAAGAATACACGCACATCCTTTACTTAAACTAGAACCCAACGAAAATATCATGTCAGCCTAACCTCATAGGGCTATTTTTCCAGGTGGGACAAAAAACCACACGCAGGCAGCAGCAAGGGGTAAAAATAAGCAGGGACGATTAAGTGAACCAAAGCGTTTGTGGTGCGCAGAAGACAGATCCGCTTATAACAAGGAATGAGAGACGCCAGTGGCAATGGAGCTTGTGGGAATAGGAGGCGAGCACAGGGGTCGCTAATAGGTGTGTGCAGGGCAGGGGAAGGCGAGGAGCAAGTGGCTTACGAGGTGGAAAGGACAGTTGGGAGGCCACAGAGAAGCGGAGTGGGGTGGGGAGGGAAGAGAGGCAGCAGAAGTCTCATTACAGTCACAGCTGTGGGGACATGGAGAACCAGTGAGAGCAAGTGCTATAGCGAGGAAGGTGCTCCATTGCGAGCACATTCCTCGCCTTTTGCTTGTCTCTGAACTGGAAGTGGAAATGGATCAATATTATCGTACATGCTATTTCAGCATCTTTTCGAAGCGGTTTCAAAGGGGCACATCTTAACCGAGCTCCTGCTCGGATGACCTCGCCCCATTGCGTCTTCCGGAGGGCTCTGCAGATTTTAGTTCGAATGACGCGCTTGCTTCGACTGCTTTGACTGTCAACAAATCAGCAACTACCGCGTGGGTAGGAGGATAATAACGATAATGATGGGCCAAATTCTGCAAAGGGTCTCGCACTTGACGCTCCCTTTGACTTTAGGAAGCCAGTCATCGTTCATAGCCATGGGGAATCAACCGGCCCAGTAGTCACTATGATTCTCATCTCCTCCCATTGGTCTCTCCGCAAATTACCATTTCCGAGCTACACAAGACACCAGAACATACAAGTCTAGGAGACGTTACTAGCACCTGCCCTGACCCCTTCGTTCTAGACAGTTATAATCACACGACAAACAATACAGCAAACCGAGGTGAAGACTATGAGGCAAGCCTACAAAAACGCAGAGATTCCTATTTAACTATCCCGATATGAATTAGGAGGAAAGGTTAAAGGAATTAACCGACTTAGCTGGAATAAGGGCATGAGGGGTGATCACCCCAGCAGAAAAGAAAACTAGCTTAAAACTGCAAGGAGAAATGCCCATAAAAGGGGGGCATATGTTGCAGCTGATATCTTTCCTCTCTCTTGCTCTCGGTCTATCTATAAACCTTAGGTTTTCCATTAGCTTCCGTCATCCTACTACCCAAGAGGTAAAGTCATCCGCCAAGGGTGAAGAGAGGCAGAAGCACAGTCATTGAATATCGGATTTGTGTTCTGAGCACTGTGCTCCGGCAAGGTGTTGGATAAGAGGCTGTAAATAGCCTAAAAGCACCTCCACACGTGGAGGCGGGAAGCAGCTGGCCCCGTACAAATCAAATCAATCATTTGGTAAACTGGACCAAGGAGTGGAATGGGTATTGCAGAAAGCGGGGTTGTGCAAAACTGTGCAACCTAGTAACTGCAGAGCTGTGGGGAAAGTGAAGCCTATAAAGCGAACCCGAGCCAGTGTCAATAATGGTCCTCTGCCACACGAGGGAGTTAGTACGTCGGACACACCAGATAGGATAAAATAATTAAATACTGTATTGCAAGTACCCAACAGCTCATCTTATGGCAATGTCACACTTCTCACCCATGGCGCACATACAGCATTAAGCAGTAGGCAGATACCTCAGCTCTGGTTGGCAGCTTTCATCATGTAGTACTTGGCAGTTGGCCCTGGCTTATTTATTTGATGCTTCTGTTGCCTGTGAAGCCCACACCCAGGGATGGGCAGATGGGAGCCTGCAGTTCTGCCTTCTGACCTTTGGCCAGACCCTCTTTTCTGGGTTCCATGCCCCTTTTCTGTCATACTGAACTGGCCACACTTTACTCCCAAAGAGAAGCTACAAATCATCCCCCTTTTCATGCTGGCTATCCTCCTTTGGCGGATAAGGTATATTACCTTTTCTTTTTTCTTGTCTACTTGCCGTTAAACTGAGGGGATGATTGGACCAAAGACCTCTGAGATGAGGATCATCCCATGGATATTCAAAGGCAGTTGTGTCCCAAGGAAAAGGTCTGCCTACACTGGCCATTAGGAGTAAATAATACATTAATAAAGAAAAGAAAAGAAAAGAAAAGAAAAGAAAAGAAAAGAAAAGGGGGGGGGGGAGAGGATGAATTCAACTTGGAAAATGAAGAGAAAATCCCTGAGAGACAAGGAGAATTTAAAGTGGAATCCTTTGGTTATGGAGGTAACCATGGCAAATTTTTTGGAAGCCATTCAGGATGATCTTAAGGACTGCATATAAGGAGTAAGATGCAAAAAAATATACCTCACAACATTTTCAACTGCAGAGACCTTAATAAGGAAGAGCCACTCATGGAACCCCAAACTCCCAATCCCGCACTCATGCCCACTGATTTCCATCTCAACTCTAACTGCCAGTCCTCTATTTGCCTTTGTCAGCCAGAGCATCTGGTTTCCTCACTTAAATCCTGACCAACATAACATAGTTTGAAATCTACTGGTGTAGAGTGGGTGTCTGATATTTGGGCTAGATAATCTAATTCAGCTGTTCTCAAACTGTGGGTCACGACCCTGTTTTAATGGGGTCACTAGGGCTGGCTTTAGACTTGCTGGGGCCTGGGGCTGAAGCCAAAAGTCCAAGCCCCACTGCCCAGGGCTGAGGCCAAAGCCTGAGGGCTTCAGCCCTGTTCAGCAGGGCTCAGGTTACAGCCCCCACCCACCTAGGGCTGAAGCTCTCAAGCTTTGGCTCCCCCCCCCCCCCCCCACAGGGAGACGAGGCTCGGGCTTCAGCTTTGGCACCCCTGCCCGGGGCAGAGGGGCTTGGGCTTCAGTCCCCCTTCCTGGGATCATGTAGTAATTTTTGTTGTCAGAAGCGGGTCACGGTGCAATTAAGTTTGAGAAACACTGATCTAATTCAATAGGGCACTTGCAAACTGATTAAGCCCATCATGACTCAAAAGGTGCACCAGGATCATCTTACTGTGCTACCACATTTTTGACCAAATTAATCTCTGGCTGCCTTTTTGTTTATTTTTGTTTATTTTGATATGGTATTTTTTGTTAACAATAATTTGTGATTTTATTGTCTCATATTGAGTGAGTTAGTTTAATCATGTGTCACAACAGAATTACTGTAAGTAAAGGTATCAATACAATTAGTACCTAAAACTGAAACATGTAATTATGTAATCATGATACTGCAAAAAATAAAATAAAATAAAATAAACTTGAGTAGAAAATGTGCAGTACAAAGGGCATGATAAATAAACATTAGAGGTTTGGACATTTCAAATGTATTTTTAATAAATTACTTTATATCACAGAACTAATCAATAATGAGCAGCCCTCAGCAGACCCAGAATGAATGAAATTCTAGATGTTCATTGGCTTACTTGAACCTTATCTAAACTATATGGATCCCTTTAGGCTGCAAAATGTAGCTGGAAATATTGGGCTTCTCTGTCTCCTGTCCTGCACCTTGTTTTATCATTTACACCTGGGTAAAGTGGGTATGAAATGCTACCAATGCTGTCATCAGTGCAAATGACTACACAAAGGGCAGGACAACAGATGATCAGGCCCCTTGTGCTCATAGGCTTTCACATGTGCTTTCAATTCCAGGCCTGAACAGAAAGCTGAAGTGAAAAAAAACTATCTACATATTTCCAAATCTTTAAAAAGCTTTAGCATTAATTTTGTTTTAAACATGGGTGATGGATGAGGATGTTAGTTCGCCCACACTTGTTCAGCTATTCTCTTTAATAAATACCTACAAATCTATCTTGAACATTAAACCCCGTCAAAAGTGCATGAAGCCATTTGAGAGATTTTGATCACAAATACATTTGTTCTGTTCTCACTATAAAGTGAATGAACTGATATTTCAAAAAATCTGTAACTCCCCCACCACACACACAAACACACAAAAATAGGCATCCATTTACACTTTATGTGAAGTTTATGTCAGGAGTGAATTTTTACTATTGACATGAAAACCCTTGGAAACAAGGTGTCTAATGGAAGTGATGCACTTTTAACTCTAGAAGGATTACCTACCACAGGTATTTTATGGTTCTATGTACAAATCTTTACAATAGTCTGTCCACTGTCATTCTTCCCTGAAACAGACAGTCAACTACTGTATTGAAATCTTCATTTCTCTTACTGTAATCTACCTCTGTCTCTTCTAGTTATACTTACATCCTTTCTTATAGGCCTCTCTGCAGACAAATTGCTGTTATTTATTACCCCTAAAGATGACTTAAAGAGGGAGAGAACCAAAGTTCATTACAGTCACCCCTTTCAAAGTAGACTTGAACATTCTCACCATTTTTCTGCTCTGGTACAAAAGATTTAGATGGTACCTCAAGTAAAATTGATGTTGGAAACAGCAAAATATCCTGACTTTATAGAAACACCTTTAACAATTTCTCAAACATATTTATGACAATTTCTTGACTTTTATTTACTGAATAACAATTTTCATTTTCAATGTATATACTGCAATTATGAAAAAGCACCTTTAATCTTAATATATATACACAAAAAGAACAATTATTCAGTAGCTTTTCTGCATAATATCTATAAAAGCAATAAGAAGATGACAGAACAGTGGAAGTATTTCATACAATTATGGTCTATGTCCTTTTATTAAATGCACAAATCACAATATTTCAAAAGTCTGTATTTTGATTGAATGAGGGAGGTGAGCTCTAATTCTTTCCAGTAGAAAACCCCGGAAACTCAATGTTCTTTATCTCTATTTCTCATTTAAGTTTCTAAGCTCCTGAAAGTCTACCACTTGAGCTAGCAAGAGGAAGAGGAGTCTAATTGCACAAATTACATATAGATGAGAAAGCATGCCATCCCAGACCTCAGTACAAGCTCACATACTGGAACACCAGCTGAACATATCTTTCCTGCTCATTGTGCCATTGTGAAGGTATTTTGGTAGGTGGATATCTGTAATACAGAAGATTAGTGGGGACACAGTGGTATGTTTATATCAATCTGCCACATAAAATGATTTCATAAGTTTTTGCTACCATCTAGGGCGCGTACATATTTTCATAAATACCAGATTTCTTTTCATAGAATCATAGAACCATAGGGTTGGAAGGGGCCGCAAGAGTCATCTAATCTAACCACCTGGCAAGATGCAGGATTTGTTGTGTCTAAACCATCCAAAACTGGTGGCTATCAAGCCTCGTTTTGAAAACCTCCAGTGAAGGAGCTTCCACAACCTCTCTAGGCAGTGTGTTCCAGAGGAGGAGCTAATACAGCATCTGTGGGGTAAGTGACTGTCTGTAGTGTGTGTTTGTTT
>QXTE01000333.1:621888-649894 GCA_003942145.1 Platysternon megacephalum
GTAAAAAACACTGGGGTGTTGGATGCTGCCACCTGCTCCCTGTCCAGGGCTCGGTCTGTCACGAGACTGTAATAATTATCCAACGATTTCCTCAGCGGGAAGGGGAGGTTGCTGGGTGTGGAGCACGTGACTTCCCCGTTCTCTCCGGAATCTAGATCTTGCACATCTAAAAGGGCGATCACAGTCTCGGGAGGAGAGTCCTCGGGGATCGAGCTGATGAGGGACCTGAGAGCGATTTCCGGAGCGTTGTCATTCACATCGCTAACAACTATCACAATTTTGGATCTGTCAAAAAGGCCTCCCCCGTCATGAGCTTGTACCTCAATTTCATATAATGCAGCTTCCTCAAAATCCAAGTTCCCCACGACTGTTAGTTTTCCCGTGTTAGAATCCAAGCGGAATATTTTGGAAGCTTTGTCTGTGATTTTTTTGAATGAGTATATCACCTGTTTGTTTATTCCTTCGTCGAGATCAGTGGTTTTTACTGTAAGAATTGTGGAACCATCCTGAACATTTTCCAAAACGTTCACTTTATAGACAGACTCACTAAAAACTGGCGCGTTGTCATTTGCGTCAAGAACAATAACGCGGATTTGCGCAGTGCCCGATCTGACTGGATCTCCCCCATCAGTGGCTGTGAGGACTAGATCGTGAACAGCTTGTTCTTCCCGGTCTAAATACTTTTCCAGCACCAGTTCGGCATATTTAACTCCATCGGTTCCCGTTTGCACATCAAGAGAGAAATGCCTGTTACTGCTGAGCTGGTAGCTCTGGAGAGAATTAATGCCCAAATCTGAGTCATGGGCATCACTCAAAGGAAACCGCGATCCCGGTGTTGTTGTCTCGCTGACTTTCAACTCAATTTCTTTTCTCTGGAAGCTGGGAGCATTGTCATTAATATCTGTGATTTCAATTTCAACTCTATAAAGCTTCATTTTATCCTCTACTATAACCTCACAGTTTAACAAACACTCCTCCGGCCCGCCACAGATCTGCTCTCTGTCTATCCTCTCCGTGGTTATTAAATGGCCGCTCTTAAAATTCAAAGCAAAATACTGGGTCCTACCTCTGGAAGCAATGCGGACTGCGCGGTCTGAGAGCTGCTTTACATCCAGCCCCAGATCCTTTGCGACATTCCCCACGAAAGATCCTATCTCCATTTCTTCCGGAATCGAATAACGAATCTGTCCAGAAGCTGACTCCCAAACGATAGCCAACATAAAGCAGAACAGGGCTCGCCCTTTGCAGTGCCGCAGCGTTTGTGTTTCTGGCACTCCCATGCTGATGTGGAGACGCCGCGTTTTGGATTTTATCTTTGGCGGAACGTTTCCGAAAATATTTATAGTTAAAACCAAAGCAACTTGCAGCGAATATCACCGTTTAATGTTCATACCCGGTGAGTGTGAATCTGATCTCTGTGGTTTGTACTGTGTAACGGCGGGGCTGGGTTGGCTGGATCTCTCAGCGCATTTCTCTTCCTGATTGGTGAACAGCGGCGCTCAGAGTCTCAACCAATAACTGCACGCACTTCCTGCTGGAGTTTTTAGACTGATATTTTATTGGAATTTTAATTTGATATTCAACATTCTACCCTAGGTGGTTTCTCCTAGTTAGGGATATATGAGAGCTTGAAATGCTCCCTATTATTGAAGAAAAATGTTGGTGATCAGGACTCTGGGTTGTTATGCGCAAATACGTGGAGATAATGTTTTATGTGTTTTAATATGTTTATGCGTGAATTACATGTAGACAGATTTGCCTAGGATTATTATGTCTATATCTATGTTTTTGCATCTGACTGTCCTTGGTGGTGCACTTATGCACTCTTCAGTTGCTATATACTAATATGCTCTTACTGAGTTGTACATTAGCAGCATTAAATGTTATATTTTTATATTTCAGTTATATTTGGCTGTTCATGTTTGTTACTTAATTCACGTTATTCATTTCTATCGCAATGTATGTAACATGAATAGAAAACTCAGGTATGCCATCTATGGGTGAGCTCTATTAATAGAGGATATAAAATTATTTGTATTCCATATATTTTCCAGTTTTAACTCTCAGTTATTTAATACCAAGTAAAGAGGTGGGCTATTGGGTTAGAAACCTCTAACACAAGAGGAAGATATGTAACTATAATTCACTAACTGAAAATACAAAAGTACATATATTTGTGTATGTATATACACACCACACATACATACACACACACATATATATACCACGTGTTGTAGTAATGTCAATGTGATAAACTAAAAAGCCACGTGAGAAATAAAATCACACGATCCTTCGTTTATCAGCACGGTTGAGCACTTCAACTGCACTCTGCCCACAAAGTCCCCTCTTCCTGGACAACTCCTAACATTCCAGACCTCTGAGCAGCTTCAAATATCCGCCATCACTAAAACATCAACCAGCGGAGGGAAATTCCCCTCCCCCAAATGAGGAATATGCCCCTCCTCGCTACTCCTAAAAACAATCGTTCTGGGCCCAGGCCCTTGACAGTCAATATTTACCATACACCCGTGACAATTCATACGCCCGTGAAAATTCTCATTGTCGAAATCTCGCTATCGGGAGATCTAGACTCAGGGTCTGTGGGCAGAACACATACAGCTTTCCAATAGAACCCAGCACTTGCTCCTAGTTCTGGAAAATGCGTCTGGAAAGTTTTAAAATATTATATATTTCTGTATATCAAGACTTATAAAGTACATTTTAAGAAACTAGATTATCCTACTGTATTATCCCAGAGCATTTGGAATCACGGGAATTAAAGCAACCTGGCTTGATAGGTGTAGGTATAGGGGGAAAGGGCCCAATGATCTTTTTTAGACTGTCCAAAACATTTGAAAAACAGTCTTGCTCTGCGGGATGTATGGCCACGCACAGAATATAAGATAGTAGGGTACAAAAGATTTATCATTACTCGTCTGGGAGGAGCTGCAAGATTCACTCATGACTTTGCTACAGGTGAGTAATGAAGCCATTATAAATCCGAATAACTGAAAGTTTTATATCACCCCAGAAAACCAGGCTATATAAGCGACATAAAAGAGAGTCCTCCAGGGGTACTGGAGGAGTCAAAAGGGTATATATATATATATATTATATATTATATATTTGTGACTATATCATCTGTCCAAGATAGTGTATAACATTAAACAAAGAATACTTCTGCAAAATAAGCAGTATGTAGAGGGGTTATTTAAAAAAAATGTATGCATTAAAATGAATTGAAACATTTGTTCTGTACTATTAGAAGATATATCTTTTACTTGAGGTATCTACATATTTATTGAGAATAAAGTTATTCTAAGGATTTTTTTTGAATGAGAGAAAGGATGTTCACTGTTAAAAAGATAGCTTGTAGTTAAAACAGCGGATCGGGATTTAGGAGTCTTGAGTTTGATTCCGAACTCTGTTACAGACTTTTTTGTGATCAACAGGAGGTCTACTTTTACTTAAATTCATCATCTGTAAAATGGGGGTAACCTTACTCTAGGTCGCAGGAATGTCATGAGAACAAATTCATATATGTTTGTGATACGCCTAGATGCCACATGAGGCACTATAGGTAGAAGCCTTAAAAACAAACGTACCCAAAACAAAACAACCCCCAAACATCTATTTTACAATATGTTCCTGCACTAGAAGACGCCTGGTTTTCATTTACAATTATTCATACAAAGATGAATCGGAAAATATATAATGCATGAAAACGGAAGCTCACCTCCACAACAGTCTCTGTCTCATATTTTAAGTTGTTAGATCCATCGCACATAAATACCGTCGCGGAGCTGTCACTGCACAGAATATTCTCGTTCATCTGCACAATAGGCTTCGTGGAAGTGAAATCATTCTTTCGGACGTCTGAGGATAAACACAGCTGGTAGGAATAAGGTAAAGTCCCATCTTCATAGTTGGGTGGGAACATAGAGTCGGTCTTGGAATAAGGGTCAGGACCAAAACACTGAAGTAATTTGGGTTTCTTTAATGTTCTCAATTTCATCACAATGGCCAGTGTCACTGTCAGGAGAAACAAAACTGAGATCAAAGCTAGAGCTACCACCAAAATAATAGTAAAACCAGACTGAGATTCCGAGTCACCCGATTGGTCTCTCATTTCCGGAACGGCCTCTTGGAAGTTCTCAGCGAACACCAGGCTGAGAGTCACTGTGGCGGAGAGAGGCGGCTGCCCGTTATCCTTCACCAGGGTGACCAGCCTGTGCTTCACAGCATCTCTGTCCGCAAAGGCGCGGGCTGTCCGGATCTCCCCGGTGTGCAGCCCCATGCTGAAGAGCGTCGGTTCCGTGGCCTGGAGCAGATGGTAGGAGAGCCAGGCATTGTGTCCAGAGTCAGCATCCATCGCCACCACCTTAGTCACCAGATAACCTGCCTCGGCCGAAGGAGGGACCATCTCGAACAAGGCGGAGCCATCGGCTCCGAGGGAAGGGTACAGGATGCGAGGGGCGTTATCATTCTGATCCAGAATAAACACCCTGACGGTGACATTGCTGCTGAGAGGCGGGGACCCGCCGTCTTGGGCCTTCACTTGCACTTCAAACTCCCGGAATTGCTCGTAGTCGAAGGAGCGTCGGGCATAGATAGCTCCGGTCTGGGAGTTAATGGAGATGTAGGAGGAGAGAAGCACCTGCTCGAGGTTGCTGCTCAGGATGGAGTAAGTGACTCGGGCGTTCCGGTCCAGATCCCGATCTGAGGCTTTTACACTGAAAATAGAGGCCCCCGAGGGATTGTTCTCTGGCACATAGGCTGTGTAGGAAGGTTTCTCAAAGACAGGGGCGTTGTCATTGATATCCGAGATCTGCAACAGGATGGTTTTCTGGGTGGAGAGGGGGGGAGAGCCTTTGTCTGTGGCTGTGATTGTGATATTGTACTCCGGGGTCCTTTCCCTGTCCAGGGTGCTGTCTGTGACGAGTTTGTAGTAATTATTGGAAGACGATATTATCTTAAAGGGTAAGTCTTCTTGTAAACAACTGGAGACCTTCCCGTTTACTCCGTCATCTCGGTCTCGAACTTTGATCAGAGCTATCACTGTCCCGGGCACCGAGTCTTCGGGGATGGGGCTAACCAGGGATGCGAGTGTCACCTCTGGGACACTGTCATTCTCATCAAGAACCTCGATCTCCACTTTGCAGTGTGTCACTAGTCCACCACCATCCTTTGCTTCTACTACCAGGGTATAGTCACGTGTCTCTTCAAAGTCCAAAGGCTCCTTTACTGTAATTTTCCCGGTTTCTGGGTCCAGACTAAATTTCTGACGGGCTTTTTCTGGAATGTTGCTGAAGACGTAGCTGATCTGAGCATTTGAACCTTCATCGTTGTCGGTGGCTTTAACCTGAAGCACTAAGGAGGCGTTCGGTGCATTTTCCATCAGGCTGACTTTGTAGAGCTCCTGAGTGAAGACGGGGGGGTTGTCATTGGCGTCGGTGACATTAATCCATATCTGGGCGGTCCCAGTTCTCTGCGGCTCTCCCCCATCCACAGCCGTGAGGATCAAGTGAAGGCTGCGCTGGCTTTCCCGATCCAGGGGTTTCTGCAGCACTAAATCTGCATATTTATTGCCATTCTGACTCTCTTTGACTTCCAGGATGAAATCCTGATTGGGGCTCAGCTGATAACTCTGTAGAGAATTCATCCCAACGTCAGGATCTTCAGCATTTCCCAGGAGAAAACGGGCACCAGGTAAAGTAGATTCAATCATCTCTAGTTTGATATTATCTTTTAAGAAACGCGGGGCATTATCGTTAATGTCCTGAATCGCGACATTTATGTGGAAAATGTTCAAGGGATTTTCTAGCACAGTTTCGAAATGTATGATGCAGAGTTGAGATGTCCCGCATATCTCCTCCCGGTCTATCCTGTCATTCACATACAGGTTGCCATTTTCTCCATTCACACTGAAGTATTGCTTTTCCGAACTGGCATGCAACTTCCGGTTCGGCAGTTCTCTCACACTCAGTCCTAAATCCTTGACGAGATTCCCCACTAGGGAACCTTTGACCATTTCCTCCGGAATCGAATAACGAATCTGCTCCGAGACCGCCTGGCTGAACATAGACAATAAGAAGGGAAACAATAGTACTTGCGACGTGACTGCCCGGCCCGGCTCTCTGTACCTGGTATCCATCCTTATCCCTATCAGCTTTGCCCTCTTCTTGCTGTCTCTCCCCTTCTTTTTTAATCAGATCAGGTAATGAAAAACCCCATTAGGCTGATGTAATCCGCGGTAAGAAAGAGTAATTGTAGTCCGGATTGTTTAACTGTTCAGAGAGCTGTGAGGGGTGTTTATTTTTCTCAGCAAAGACTGTGTGGCGTGTCTCTGCTCTGCTTTCTCTCCGATCTGCGCTGTGTGACTGAGCAATCGCACTTCAGGAGGCTCCAATGGATCTCCGGCTCCAGCCCAGGCTCCGCATTGGCCAACAGCGGCACTCTGAGTCTCAGCCGGAGAACTGCAATAGCAGCGATCTTATAAGGCGCCGGTACAGCTGTAGTGACTATTGTGTATTATTCTGTATACCTAAAAGTCATATTGTAATTGTATAGAAGAGAATGAAACCATTATCAAGTACAAAAATATGTATCTCTGTATAGAAACGTAGATGTCAACTCGACATGCTTTTTGTGTGTGTATGTATGTGTGCACCTACCAGTCTGTTTCAGAGTAGCAGCCGTGTTAGTCTGTATCTGCAAAAAGTACTTGTGGCACCTTAGACACTAACAAATTTATTTGAGCATAAGCTTTTGTGGGCTACAGCCCGCTCAAATAAATTTATCAGTCTGTGAATATTGTAAGCCTTATACTTTCTTGATTTTTCTTCCATGTTGTTAGTATGTATATATGTGTGTGCATATGTCATAAATAGGTCAAAGAACTTTTCAGCATTTAAAATGACTTTGTTTAAATAATCATATCCCCTAAGAACACACATATGTGTGAGATCCAGATAAGGATAGTTCTATCAAGTTTGACAAAAAGCAATAGAAAACTAGAATGACAAGAGCCATTGTGGGTTCTAAACCGCTGCCTAAAGTTTAGAGCCTTTAGTTTGTCTTTTTCTTTCAAAGTAATCTGCCTCCTCAGATGAGAGTGTTTCTAAAATAACTAAGAAAAGTTTCTATTCTCCTACACTTTACTGTTATTATACAGTAGGCCATATTCCCCCATAGAACCTCACTAAAGAACATAGTAAAAAGTTCCCAGAAGCTCTCTCAGGTATACAAAATATAGGGCATCTCAGAAAAGGCAAAAATGTTTCCCTTAAACCTCTGTATTCAAGTTTTCTTACGATGTAAAGCTAAAGTAAGTCTGTCAAATATTCCTACACCAATGAAACGTAAATCTAGCTACAACTACATGACTACTAGATGGAAAAAATGTAAACTAGCCATTTGATCACTATTAATACATGTACAATGGAAACATATAATTTGTCTTAGCTAAACGTTACTAAGATGTTTTAGAATCTAATTTCTAATGCTAACAATGCCATGAAAAACACATTAGTATAATCTATCACACATATTTCTCAATCTGTCAAGGCTCAAATTTAGGACAAAAGAAAATTACTATTGTAGGAAACCTAAAATGATGTCGAAACTGTCTCTTCTTCATAAATATATATTTACATAGCCTAATGTAATGTTTATGAATTTTCAATGTCTATGCCTTTCAGTCATGAAAGTTTGCAAAAACCCGGTTTGGACTGAAATAAACTGGGTTGCAGAATAACATTGTACAGACCTCTCTTATAAAATATTCATTTTACTTTGCTCTAAAATGTATAGTCGCTAGAAACTGATGTTTGCAAAAATATACACGAATTTCCGCTTGTTTGTAATATTTCAGGAAATTAAAACTCTCCACTCTCGCTGATTAAATTAACTACCAGGTTTCCAACAAAGGTATATTTCATAAGAATTGGTAAAAGAGAATTAGGGGGTCTCCTTTCTATAGAACAATAATGGACTTAGATGTATCTATCGACCAAGTGTTCAGTTGACCAGTGTGACGTTGGCAGACCAGGTGCCAGGTTATGCCAGAGCCCCAGGCCAATTCACTTGTGTATTAGTATAGATCAATGTAATTGTTATATGTATAAGGGTGTATTTGGAGTTTAAACTTCTTGAAAACTAGTGGGACATTACTTGCATTGTTTTCTCTTATATGTATCCCAATGTAGTAGCAAATTGTGGGATACCCCTGTAACTAAATAACCCATCAAATGAGCCATCAAACAAACAAGAAGCCTTGTGAAATACAAATGAAGAACTTTAACAACAAAACTGCTAATTTCAAAGCAAGTGGTCATCGTGTGTGAGGATCCGAGGTCAAAGACTCAAAATGCATTCCTCACTCTCCCTCATCAAAGGAAAAGCCCACATGTGTAGTGAAACTGTCAACTTGTTTTCTGTGAGAAGAAGCTATAAGTATGGAATCAAGGAAAGATCTTTCATCTCTGGACTGTTTGGACTCTTAGAGGGATGTGTACCAGATGCAAAGCAGAGATCCCCAGAGACAATCTGGGAACACTGAAAAGACTTCTGGGAAACTGGCAGTTTAGTACATCACTGCCACCATTTGGAGTACCAAACAGTGACTCACCAGTAGATATATTTTACCTGCTTTGACCGCTTAATAACTCTTATTTCCTTTTCTTAGCTAATAAACCTTTAGTTAGTTTACTATAGAATTGGCTGCTAGCACTATCTTTGGTGTAAAATCTAGAGTACCAATTGCTGTGAAGTAAGTGACTGGTCTTCTGGGACTGGGAGCAACCTGATGTAGTGTGATTTTTGGTTTAAGTGACCTTTTATCACAAAGTACAGGTTGTCAGGGTGGCAAGATAGACTGGAGAGTCTGAGGGGACTGTCTGTGACACCATGGTAAGACTGATATTGTGATCCAGGAGTTCACATTTGTTACTAGCTTGGTGAAATCTAATTATAGAACACATCACCAGTTTGGGGCATCTGTCCTGCTTTTGACAGTCTGCCCTGACATAGGGGATCACAGTTCCTGTGCCAGTGTGGATGTGGTGCTCCTGATTCTCCTTCACTAAATGTCTGTGTTTTAATTCTGTCTTTGGCCGAATGTTACCGGTAATGTTGATAGTTAAACCAAAGCTAAATTCATTCCTAGAATATCGTTCTTTACTGTTCATTCCAGATCCCTCGAGTGCAATGCTTAAATCTGTAATAAAAGAGGTGCTGGGGCTCAAGCAATCTTTTTACTTTCATAACTGACCTAGTAAGCCCAGAGGTGCTGGGGCTCAGTCCTGGCAGGCCCTGGCACAAATTAAACACTGGGTGAGTGTGAATCTGATCTCTGTGTTCTGTGCTGCCTAACAGCCAAGCTGGGCTGGTTGGATCTCTCATCACATTTCTCTCCCTGATTGGTGAACAGCCGTGCTCAGAGTTGTAATCAATAACTGCCGAACCTCTATGCTGGAGTTTTTGACAAGTACTTTCATTTGAGAGTTAACATTATAAATATGCTGTTTTCTCATTATTATGTACATAAGTCTGAAGTATTTCCAAGGAATAAAATCTGTGTTTGTAGGACTGATTATTACTTATAAAGTTTTAGTGGTTTAATTTTGTTTATTTTGTTTGCTTGACTATGAATTACAAATACATAGCTTGGTTCATAGTTATACGTATATATATATATGTGTGTGTGTGTGTGTTTCTCAAATCCAACTGTCCTCTGTGCATTTCACTCTGATGATGCATTGTGCAATTGCTAAATGCTTATATCTTTGTAGTAAACTTATACCTGACTTGTATGGCAGTAGATGTACTATTTCACTTTTTTTTAAATTATTTGATCTGTTCTTTTTTGTTGTTTAAGTCCTTTCTTGCACTCTGGATTAAATATGAATAAAGGACTCAGGAGTGCTATTTATGGGTTGGCTTTATCTATTCGGTGATAAAATAATTTTTACTCTATATATTTATCAGTCTGGTAGTCTTCATACAAAGTTTTATAATATCTAGAACAATGGAGAGCTATTGGAAATGCTACTAGAAGAATGCTACTTCAAGGGGAATAAAATATCAAATCACATATATGGGACACACACGCATACTAGTAACATCAATGGGATCAATTGCTGAGACATACGGTGAGTAAAATCACATGATATTACAGCTTGTCGTATACTTTTGAACACTCTGATCACTAATACACCTATTCCATGGCAAAAACATCTAATATTATAAACATTCAAGAAGCTAAAACAAAATTGCTATTTTAAAACTACCAACCAGACAAGTACATGTTTCCCTTTTCCCCTCCAAAGTGGTATATGACCTACCTCACATAAAAAATTAAAGAAATAAAATACAATAAAAACACTGGTCCCATGGCCCATAGTCATCAATAGCCAGTGAAACTAGGAAGAGTCCACTTTTTGCAGGTACCCAGTACTTGCTTCTATTTTAGGAAAGTGTAGAAAAACTGGTTTCAGAGTAGCAGCTGTGTAGAAAAACTGGTTCTTAAAAACATTACTCATGCCACAGTTAGTAGGCCTCAACTGAACACTGATAAATGCATAGCTGAAAACCAGTCTGGCTCACTTTTGTATTAGTATTGTTAAAACAGGTATTATATTTACAAAAATGTGTTTAGTGTTTAGACTTTATGAAAGCTTGTAAATTGCTGCATGCATTAATCTCATTTATAATCTCTGTACCTCATGTTATAAAGTAATATTTAAGTGTTTGCTCTGTAACTGTAAAAGTGCTTGCTCTGAAACTGTAAACCCTCACAGTCAGGAGAGAAACAAATGTGAAATACTAGTTTACCACAGGAGACGTTATCTCCTTCCCAACAAAAGAAGGCCCATAGACACCAGACAAACCACTGTGGAACATCAGAGGACAAAAGACCTTGTTGATTTGTTGCTCATCCCTCACAGGCACTAAGGGCAGACATCCATGTGGACTCCTCCCATCAGTTTGAACTCTGGGGGGAGGGCATAAAGACCTCTGACAAGAAGAAACTGAATCTCTTTGCAGCTTGGACTTTGGGAGGACAAGATTTCTAAAAATAAGCAAGGGATCCACAGCTGCTTAGCCAAGGTTAGCCCTAAAGGACATATAGAGCTTCCATATTAGAGCAGCTCCTATCACCTTATGAAACCTAAGACTGTAACTCATTTGTCAGTGTATGTTTATCTGCTTTAATCTTGTAAATAACTCTCTAAATTCTTTTTCTTAACAAAATGTAATAAATCTGTTTAATAAATCTTTAGTTAACTTATTATAGGCCTGACTACAAGTGCTGTCTGCAGTGTAAGGATCCATGGTGCCATTGACCTGGCACCATGGCGCCAAAGGACTAAGTGATTGGTCCTTTGGGATTGTGAGTAACCTGAATATTGTTATGATTTTGGGGATAAGGAACTATCTATCACAGAGGTAAGCTTACCTAGGTAGCAAGACAGACCAGAGTACCCCATGGGACTGTCTGTGACTCCATGTTCAGACTGTAATAATGCTTGAAGAGTTTACACTTGTTATTTGGTTGGTGAAATCTAAATATAGAACTCATGACCAGTTTGAAGTTTGTGCCCTGCATCTTAACAGCCTGTCCTGTGGTTGGTACTCAGGCTTTTGAGCCACTCCAGACAGCTTAAAAATTATACTTTCACATTTATATACAAAGACTTTTAAAATGCATCATTTAAATGTTAAAAGTGTCTGGCTTCACACCCCTACTGAACAGTTGGACTCATGATAACTAAGGAAACCTAACTTGAATGGGCAGTTACAAAGAAAAAAAGTCCCATTAATTTAAAAAAAACAACTCTGTACATTACTTGTAAAACAAATGTCCCTCTTGTAAGATATGGACACAGACAGATTGCAGGAAGCGGTGGTGTAACGGTTTTATCACAACTTCCTTTGAATGAGCCGCATAACGCTCTAATAGCTTTGCCACTGTTGAGTAATTCAGCCATGACAAACTTATGCCATTAAAACTTTTATATCACACCACAAAATCATGTTACATAAGGAACACATAAGAGGTGGGACATCGGTGGAACAATAGAATCTTTATATGTTTGTGTCTATGCTAACTAATCAGATTCCTATCAAACTCTTAGCAAAGACTGTTGCAAGAGAAGCAGTTTAATCGTTTCTTTTCACATCTTTATCTTATAGTTGTTCCCATTGTGCGTCAGCTCCTCCCCAGCAAAATGGGTAAAATAAAGCTACTCTAAAATGCAGCAGAATTATGGAAACAACTTCATTAGTGTTTCAGAGAGGCCAATTCTGTGCACCATAGAACAGTCTAAAAACCACTACAGCTCAATTTCACAATGACCTCCTACACTTCTTAAAGATGAAAAGAGTTACTTTAAAATCTTCAAAGAAAGATGAATATGAAATTATAAATTCACCAGCTCACCTCCGCAGCAGTCTGAGTCTCATCATGTAAACTACTAGAACCATTGCCCATAAACACCATTCCAGAGCTTTCACCGCACAGAACATTATCTGCTACCTGAACATTTGGTTTCAGGAAACTGAAATCATTCTTCCTGGTGTCTGAGGATAAACACAGCTGGTAGGAATAAGGCAAAGTACCATCTTCATAGTTTGGTGGGAACATAGAGCCGGTCTTTGAATAAGGGTAAGGACCAAAACACTGAAGTAATTTAGGTTTTCTTGACCTTCGCAGTTTCATCACAATGGCCAGTGCAACTGTCAGGAGGAATAAAAATGAGATCAGGGCTAAAGCCAGCACCAAGTAAAACTGTAAATCAGACTGAGGTGCCGAGTCACTTGATTGGTCGCTCATTTCCGGAAGAGCCTCTTGGAAGTTCTCAGCAAATACCAGGTTGAGAGTCACTATGGCGGAGAGAGGCGGCTGCCCGTTATCCTTCACCAGGGTGACCAGCCTGTGCTTCACAGCATCTCTGTCCGCAAAGGCGCGGGCTGTCCGGATCTCCCCGGTGTGCAGCCCCATGCTGAAGAGCGTCGGTTCCGTGGCCTGGAGCAGATCGTAGGAGAGCCAGGCATTGTGTCCAGAGTCAGCATCCACCGCCACCACCTTAGTCACCAGATAACCTGCCTCGGCCGAGCGAGGGACCATCTCGAACAAGGCGGAGCCATCGGCTCCGAGGGAAGGGTACAGGATGCGAGGGGCGTTATCATTCTGATCCAGAATAAACACCCTGACGGTGACATTGGTGCTGAGAGGCGGGGACCCGCCGTCTTGGGCCTTCACTTGCATTTCAAACTCCCGGAATTGCTCGTAGTCGAAGGAGCGCTGCGCATAGATAGCTCCGGTCTGGGAGTTAATGGAGATGTAGGAGGAGAGAGGCACCGCCTGGAGGTTGCTGCTCAGGATGGAGTAAGTGACTCGGGCGTTCCGGTCCAGATCCCTGTCTGAGGCTTTTACACTGAAAATAGAGGCCCCCGAGGGATTGTTCTCTGGCACATAGGCGGTGTAGGAAGGTTTCTGAAAGACAGGGGCGTTGTCATTGATATCCGAGATCTGCAACAGGATGGTTTTCTGGGTGGAGAGGCGGGGAGNCTAAAAACCACTACAGCTCAATTTCACAATGACCTCCTACACTTCTTAAAGATGAAAAGAGTTACTTTAAAATCTTCAAAGAAAGATGAATATGAAATTATAAATTCACCAGCTCACCTCCGCAGCAGTCTGAGTCTCATCATGTAAACTACTAGAACCATTGCCCATAAACACCATTCCAGAGCTTTCACCGCACAGAACATTATCTGCTACCTGAACATTTGGTTTCAGGAAACTGAAATCATTCTTCCTGGTGTCTGAGGATAAACACAGCTGGTAGGAATAAGGCAAAGTACCATCTTCATAGTTTGGTGGGAACATAGAGCCGGTCTTTGAATAAGGGTAAGGACCAAAACACTGAAGTAATTTAGGTTTTCTTGACCTTCGCAGTTTCATCACAATGGCCAGTGCAACTGTCAGGAGGAATAAAAATGAGATCAGGGCTAAAGCCAGCACCAAGTAAAACTGTAAATCAGACTGAGGTGCCGAGTCACTTGATTGGTCGCTCATTTCCGGAAGAGCCTCTTGGAAGTTCTCAGCAAATACCAGGTTGAGAGTCACTATGGCGGAGAGAGGCGGCTGCCCGTTATCCTTCACCAGGGTGACCAGCCTGTGCTTCACAGCATCTCTGTCCGCAAAGGCGCGGGCTGTCCGGATCTCCCCGGTGTGCAGCCCCATGCTGAAGAGCGTCGGTTCCGTGGCCTGGAGCAGATCGTAGGAGAGCCAGGCATTGTGTCCAGAGTCAGCATCCACCGCCACCACCTTAGTCACCAGATAACCTGCCTCGGCCGAGCGAGGGACCATCTCGAACAAGGCGGAGCCATCGGCTCCGAGGGAAGGGTACAGGATGCGAGGGGCGTTATCATTCTGATCCAGAATAAACACCCTGACGGTGACATTGGTGCTGAGAGGCGGGGACCCGCCGTCTTGGGCCTTCACTTGCATTTCAAACTCCCGGAATTGCTCGTAGTCGAAGGAGCGCTGCGCATAGATAGCTCCGGTCTGGGAGTTAATGGAGATGTAGGAGGAGAGAGGCACCGCCTGGAGGTTGCTGCTCAGGATGGAGTAAGTGACTCGGGCGTTCCGGTCCAGATCCCTGTCTGAGGCTTTTACACTGAAAATAGAGGCCCCCGAGGGATTGTTCTCTGGCACATAGGCGGTGTAGGAAGGTTTCTGAAAGACAGGGGCGTTGTCATTGATATCCGAGATCTGCAACAGGATGGTTTTCTGGGTGGAGAGGCGGGGAGTGCCTTTGTCTGTGGCTGTGATTGTGATATTGTACTCCGGGGTCCTTTCCCTGTCCAGGGTGCTGTCTGTGAGGAGCTTGTAGTAATTATTAGAAGACGACATTATAGTGAACGGAAAATCATCCATTAAATGGCATGAGACCTTTCCATTATCTCCAAAATCTAGATCATTAACACTGATCAGAGCTATCACTGTCCCAGGTACTGAATCTTCTGGGACTGGACTGGACACGGATGTGAATGTCACTTCGGGGGCATTGTCATTCTCATCAAGAACCTCGATCTCCACTTTGCAGTGTGTCACTAGTCCACCTCCATCCTTTGCTTCTACTGCCATGGTGTAGTCATGTGTCTCTTCAAAGTCCAAGGGCTCCTTTACTGTGATTTTTCCATTTTCTGAGTCCAGGCTGAATTTCTGAAGGGTCTTTTCTGATACCTTGCTAATAACGTAGCAGATCTGAGCATTTGAACCTTCATCGTTGTCGGTGGCTTTAACCTGAAGCACTAAGGAGCCAGTCGGTGCATTTTCCCTCAGGCTGACTTTGTAGAGCTCCTGAGTGAAGACGGGGGGGTTGTCATTGGCGTCGGTGACATTAATCCATATCTGGGCAGTCCCAGTTCTCTGCGGCTCTCCCCCGTCCACAGCCGTGAGGATCAAGTGAAGGCTGCGCTGGCTTTCTCGATCCAGTGATTTTTGCAGCACTAAATCTGCATATTTATTGCCATCCTGGCTCTCTTTGACTTCCAGGATAAAATACTGATTGGGGCTCAGCTGATAACTCTGTAGAGAGTTCATCCCAAAGTCAGGATCTTCAGCATATTCAAGGAGAAATCGAGCCCCTGGCAAACTGGATTCACTGATTTGTAGATCGATGCTGTCTTTTAGGAAAAGCGGGGCATTGTCGTTAATGTCCTGGATCGCGACATTTATGTGGAAAACATTCAAGGGATTTTCCAGCACAGTTTCGAAATTTATGACGCAGAGTTGAGATGTCCCGCATATCTCCTCCCGGTCTATCCTGTCATTCACATAGACGTTGCCACTTTCCTCATTCACGCTGAAGTATTGCTTTTTAGCTGCAGAGACAACACGGAGCTTCCGGTTGGGCAGTTCTCTCACACTCAACCCCAAATCCTTGGCGAGATTCCCCACAAGGGAACCTTTCGCCATTTCCTCAGGAATCGAATAACGAATCTGTTCCGAGACCGCCCGGCAGAACAAAGACAAGAAGAAGGGAAACAGCAGTACTTGCCGTGTCACTGCCCAGCCCGGCTCTCTATGCCTGATTTCCATCCCAGTGCCCGTCAGAATTCCTCTCTTCTTCCTGTTTCTTTTTCTTCGTTTTCATTACATTAGAAAGGAGGGAATCAGCGGTAACGTATCGCAGACAGAGTCCGGATTGCCTGTTGATTATGTGTACAGAGAGCTCTGAGGACGTTCTCCTTTCTCAGCCGGAGTGTGAAGGTTTCTTTGCTATGCTCTCTCCGATCTGCGCTGTGTGACGGAGCAATCGCTCTGCAGGAGGCTTGGATGGATCTCCGGCTCCAGCCCTGGCTCCGCATTGGCCAACAGCGGCACTCCGAGTCTCAACGGGAGAACTGCAATAGCAGCGATCTTATTCAGGTGCTGGTACAGCTCAAGTGACTACCATGGGAGGTTTTCTTTTCTGCTTCCAATGTATTCTATATGTACAGCATTTTAAAATGACTATTCCTAATTGTAAACAAGTGAATCACAGAATAGATGTAAACAAGAAATAAATAATAATAAATAAAAACAAAAAAATAGCCGTAAATACTATTTGCGTATGCACACGTGTATCTATCCATCTGTGGATAGTGCCAGGCTTTAGTTTTCTGTGCCATATGTGTGCATGTGGTGGCTCTGATTTTTTAAATATATATTTGTATGTATGTGTGTATGTATATATGAATATACTTTCCAACATTTATAACAATTTCTATTTAAAGAATCACATCTACCACATACCTGAAATACACCCAAAGATGCTTACCTATTGTTGGACACAAGACAATATTTTTAATATGAGAATGACATGAGCGGCCTCGGGCTCTAAACCTCAAAAAAACTTCTGAGCGAAACAATGTTCCTACACTTAGAGCCTGATTGTCCTTTTTAGATTCATTTTTTCTTCAAAAAAATCTGTCCACTCACAGAAAGTATTTCTAAATGAACTAAGTAAAGGTTCCAGTCTCATAAACTGAACTGTAAGTACGCACTAGACAAATTTATCCTATAGAACTGCCCTAAGGAAACACAGTAAAAGGTTGCCAGTCATACCCTCACGTGTCTCAAATTTCAAGCATCTCTGGGAAGTTAAAATTGGTTCTAATAAACCCGTGTGCTCAAAATCTATCCTATGATGCAATGAAAAAAAAATCTTGAAATTTCCCTGCACCAATGACAGATAAATTTAACTATAATTATAGGTCCACTTCACCAAAAATAGACAAAGGTAGTGCCAGGTTTTATATCAATCGCTATTTCATCTGAATTGATAAAGTGATTTAGAATATCTCTTCTTTATAGCTCAGTACATACGTTAGTGTATACACACACACATTTTATTTATATGTACTGACCAAATACTCCGCTGGTTACAATACCACCTAATCTAATTCCAAATGAATTACAAGTGCCTTTACTGGCTCCACAAATGTATTTAGACCATAAAACAGCGCCAAATATATTAGCTCACCTGAACCGAAGTCTGATCCCCGTTACTAATGTTTAATTCTTCAGTAACTAGAATAGGATCCTTTATGTCACAAGTCTGATCACTGGTCACAGTATTTGCATAGTTTGATTTGGGAAAGTTGAACTGGCTCTTTCTGGAGTCCGTGGTTAGAGAAACCTCATGTGAGTAGGAGTGAAGAAAAGCTCTGACTCCATCGAGCCCCACAAACTGCGAGACGGGAACTCCACTGAAAGTCACACTCGAGGAGTCAAAGAGCTGCGAGTTTCTCCACCGGCGGAGCCTCAGGGCCAGTAACACTATGATAAAGGTAAAAAACAAGCAGGAAACGGAAGCCACAGCGATCACCAAATACAAGGTGAGGTTGGACTGGGGGTCTGCGGGAGATGAGAAGCTGCTTAAATCGGAGAGGATTTCGGGGATGCGGTCAGCTACCACCACCGTGACAGTGACCGTGGCAGAGAGAGGGGGCTGCCCGTTGTCCTTCACTAAAACCACCAGACTTTGCTTGAGGGCATCTTTGTCGAGAAAGTAGCGCGCTGTCCTGATCTCGCCGCTGTGGAGTCCTACAGAGAAGAGCCCCGGCTCTGTAGCCTTCAGCAGCTGGTAGGAGAGCCAGGCGTTCTGCCCGGAGTCTGCGTCCACCGCCACCACCTTAGTGACCAGGTAACCCGGCTCGGAGGAGCGAGGGGCCAACTCCACTCCCGTGGAGCCATCGGTGGGAAAGGAGGGGTGTAAGATGTGCGGGCTGTTGTCATTCTGATCCAGTATAAAGAGAGTGACGGAGACATTACTGCTGAGAGGTGGGGAACCCCCATCCTGAGCCTGCACTTGGAACCGAATCTCCCGGAACTGTTCGTAATCGAAGGAGCGCAGAGCGTAGAGAGCCCCAGTCTCGGAGTTAATGGAGATGGAGGAGGACAAAGGCACTTCGCTTCTGTCTCCTTCAATAATGGAGTAAGTGACTCTGGCGTTCTCCCCCCAGTCGGGGTCATTCGCCTTCAGGGAGAAAACGGAGGCTCCTCTTGGGTTATTCTCAGTGACGTAGGCCGAGTAAGATGTTTCATCGAAGAGAGGAGCGTTGTCGTTTGTGTCTAAAATCCGGAGTTGGATAGTGGTGGTTGTAGAAAGAGGAGGAGTCCCATTGTCCGTGGCGGTCACTGTGATGTTGAATGCTGCCACCTGCTCCCTGTCCAGGGCTCGGTCTGTCACCAGACTGTAATAATTATCGAGGGGTTTCTTCAGCTGGAAGGGGAGGTTGCTGGGTAGGGAGCACGTGACCTCCCCGTTGTCTCCTGAGTCTGCATCTTGCACATTTAGAAGGGCGATCACAGTACCGGGGGGAGAGTCCTCGGGGATCGAGCTGATGAGGGACCTGAGAGCGATTTCCGGAGCGTTGTCATTCACATCGCTAACAACAATCACAATTTTGGATCTGTCAAAAAGGCCTCCCCCGTCATGAGCTTGTACCTCAATTTCATATAATGCAGCTTCCTCAAAGTCCAGATTTCCCACAATAGTTACATCTCCCGTGTTCGAATCCAATTGAAGTTTTTTGGAAGCTTTGTCTGTGATTTTTTGGAAAGAGTATTTCACCTCTTTGTTGACTCCTTCATCCAGGTCAGTGGCTTTTACTGTAACAACCGTGGAACCTTCAGGCACATTTTCCCAAACGCTCACCTTGTAGACAGGCTGGCTAAAAACTGGGGCATTGTCATTAGAATCAAGAACAATAACGCGGATTTGCGCAGTGCCCGATCTGACTGGATCTCCCCCGTCTGTGGCTGTGAGGATTAGATTGTGAACGGCTTGTTCTTCCCGGTCTAGAGACTTTTCCAGCACCAGTTCAGCGTATTTTATTCCATCAGATCGCGTTTCTACATCCAGTAAGAAATGCGTGTTACTGCTGAGTTGGTAGCTCTGGATGGAATTTAGTCCCATATCTGGATCCTCTGCCTGACGTACAGAAAACCGTGATCCTGGCGCTGTTGTTTCACTGATTTTTAAATCTAATTCTTCTGACTGGAAGCTGGGAGCATTATCATTAATATCAGTGATTTCAACTTCGACCGGAAAAAGTTTCATTTTATCCTCCACTATAACCTCACAATTTAACAGACACATTTCCATCCCACCACAGATTTCTTCTCTGTCTATCCTTTCCGTGATGTATAAATGGCCGCTCTTAAAATTCAAAGCAAAATACTTTGTCCTACCTCTGGAAACAATGCGAACAGCGCGGTCTGAGAGCTGCTCTACATCCAGCCCCAGATCCTTTGCGATGTTCCCCACGGAAGAGCCTTTCTTCATTTCCTCCGGAATCGAATACCGAATCTGCCCAGAAACTGGTTCCGAAACGGCAATCAGTATAATGCAGAATAGGACTCGCGCTGTACAGTGCCGGAGCTTTTGTGCATGAGTCATTTCCTTGCTCATGTAGCGCCGCCGATTCTCTGTCAGGGAATGTCTCTGTTTGGATTTTATCTTTGGTCAAATGTTTCCGCAGATATCGGGTATCAAATTAGGAGCCAATTTCAGCCAGTATCGTCCATTAATGCTTAGTCCAGAGAGATCCGGGGAGAGAGAGTCTGATCTGTGTTTTCTGTGCTGTGCTGTGCTGGCTGGATCTCTCTTCGCGTTTCTCTCCCTGATTGGCGAACAGCGGCGCCCAGAGTCTCAACCAATTAGTGCAGTAGCTTTGTGCTGGAGTGTGTACATTGGTATTTATATTTGACATTTAATCTTTTGAAATATGCTACGTTCTGTTTTGTAGGTAAATAGGGGAGTCCAATATATCCCCAGAAAACAAATAAATTGTTGTCGGAGGCGAATCTGACTCTATTTCTTATACAGAGTTACTGATATATATTTGTAATTGTAATATGTTTTCTATGAATTACACATACATCGATTTTGCCAGAGTTATTGCTCTCTTTATATGTGGCACTTCCATCTAACTGTGAATTTTATGAGAATTTCTCTCACTAACTGTATAGTTGTAATATACTGATACCCTCGTTTCGTAACCTTATACCTGACTTGTACATCTGTCGCATTAAATAATATTTTGTTCACATTTCAGATATTTTGACTCAGTTAAATTTGTCATTAATTCACTATATTCATCATCAGCTCATTTGATTACATAGAAATATAGGAGCCATACGAGCGCTATCTTTGGGTGGGCTCGTCAAAAGGCTGATACAAAAATTGTATAATAAAGTTTCACATTCAGTTTTATAATAGCTATTACAATAGGAGGCTGTTAGCTTCCTGGAAAAACTGTCACAAGAGGAATATATATAAAGTCAAAATATGAAAGGATACACGAGTGCATGTATGTACACAGCCAAAACACATACACAGACACGTATATATGTGATGTTAATATCAATTTGATAAATTGCAGAGCAATATGATTAATGAAATCACGATTCTTCAATTTCTCATGCATATTTGACCACTTCAGCTGCACCCTGCTGCACCCCCTCCAGGAAATTTTCTAACATTCCAAATCGCTAAGATGCTTCAAGAATCTTAAATTTTGAACTATACACGTTCCAGGGAAATTATGGACTATGCGCCTTCCCCTACCTTGAAATATTTAAACTGGTCCGAGACTCATGGTAGCTAATATTCAGTTCAGTCATAACTCAGGGACAGTTGGGTCCATATCTCTAGATCCTGGAGGGCTATAAGTAGATCTACAATATTGCAAAGGAGTTTGACTTTCCCAGTGGACTCAGCACTTGCTTAGGAGGGCTCTGGGCTCTGGAAAGTGCAGAGAGCCGTCCCCCAAAAAATGCCAATTAAATGTATAAAAAGGCTTTTTAATATCATTTTACGAATATTTATGGCTCCCTATGATCCCCTGAATATTTGGATTCACGGTAGCTAAGAGACCTTGGTGTGACAAGTGCAGATAAAGACAGAAAAATAGCCCTATAATAGTTTTTAATCGCTCAGATTAAAACACTTTCCTCCATGTAAATAATGTGCCATATCCAGAACACATTATGGTAATGTATTAAGGTTATATCATCATTTATTTAAGCTGACCTGCAAAATTTCCTCATCGCTCTCCCACTGGTGAATAACAAAGTCATAATAAAAACTTAGCTTTATATGATACCATATCCCAATATCATGCTATAAAATTCACAAGAAAGAGGCAAGACATTGGCCAAACCATAAGCGCACTTTCTATATTTGCGATTATAACAACTTCAAAACTTTTGGCACTTTTAACTTATGACACTTTAACAAAGAACAGTTCAAAAGAAGCATATTGAAGAGTATTAATGAAAATTTACATATTAAAATTAAAAGGCTGTCCTATTTTTCTCTGTCGTTAGCAGAAGCACATCATACTAGCGAGCAGGTATATAATATCGCTGAATAATGCACTCATTTTAAATATTTCCAAATGAGACAAAATAAGCTCTCTGGAAAGAGCGAATGGATTTGCAGTTAAGTAAGTGTATAGGGCCTTAGAACATTTGAGTTTTATCTTGTGCTCAATCGCAGAATTCCTCTCTGACATGCCTAGGTCACTTATCCCCATTGTGGTGAGCCTTATCCTTAAAATGGGGATAAGTTTCGCTGTCATGCACCTGAGAACAAATTCTGAGACCGCAAATACTATGACAACGGCGCAAAAGAAAAGCCTAAACACATTAGGCAGTATTTCACAATGACTGCGTACTCTCTATAAAGATAGCATATGAGGAATCAAAACAGAAACTCACCTCCCCAGCAGTCACCGTCCCACCATGTAAGCTACTAGTTCCATTGCCCATAAACACTGTCCCTGAGCTGTCACTGCACAGAATATTCCCGTCCATTTGCACGTTAGATTTCAGGAAAGTGAAATCATTCTTCCTGGCGTCTGAGGACAAACACAGCTGGTAGGAATAAGGCAAAGTCCCATCTTCATAGTTTGGTGGGAACATAGAGCCAGTATTGGAATACGGCTCAGGACCAAAACACTGAAGTAATTTGGGTTTCCCTGACGTTCTCAATTTCATCACAATGGCCAGTATCACTGTCAGGAGGAACAAAAATGAGATCAAGGCTAAAGCCAGCACCAAGTAAAACTGTAAATCAGACTGAGGTGCCGAGTCACCCGATTGGTCGCTCATTTCCGGAACAGCCTCTCGGAAGTTCTCAGCAAACACCAGGTTGAGAGTCACTGTGGCGGAGAGAGGCGGCTGCCCGTTATCCTTCACCAGGGTGACCAGCCAGTGCTTCACAGCATCTCTGTCCGCAAAGGCGCGGGCTGTGCGGATCTCCCCGGTGTGCAGCCCCATGCTGAAGAGCGCCGGTTCCGTGGCCTGGAGCAGGTGGTAGGAGAGCCAGGCATTGTGTCCTGAGTCAGCATCCACCGCCACCACCTTAGTCACCAGATAACCTGCCTCGGCTGAGCGAGGGACCATCTCGAACAAGACGGAGCCATCGGCTCCTAGGGAAGGGTACAGGATGCGAGGGGCGTTATCATTCTGATCCAGAATAAACACCCTGACGGTGACATTGCTGCTGAGACGCGGGGACCCGCCATCTTGGGCCTTCACTTGCACTTCAAACTCCCGGAATTGCTCGTAGTCGAAGGAGCGCTGGGCATAGATAGCTCCGGTCTGGGAGTTAATGGAGATGTAGGAGGAGAGAGGCACCTCTTCGACGTTGCTGCTCAGGATGGAGTAAGTGACTCGGGCGTTCCGGTCCAGATCCCGGTCTGAGGCGTTTACACTGAAAATAGAGGCCCCCGAGGGATTGTTCTCTGGCACATAGGCGGTGTAGGAAGGTTTCTGAAAGACAGGGGCGTTGTCATTGATATCCGAGATCTGTAACAAGATGGTTTTCTGGGTGGAGAGGGGAGGAGAGCCGTTGTCTGTAGCTGTGATTGTGATATTGTACTCCGGGGTTCTCTCCCTGTCCAGAGAAGATTCTGAGACGATTTTATAGTAATTGCGAGAGGAGGACACTATTGTAAATGGCAGACTCTTTAGAATGTAACAGGTGATCTGTCCGTTTTCTCCGGTATCTCGGTCATGGGCTTTGATCAGAGCTATCACTGTCCCGCGCACTGAGTCTTCCGGTATTTGGTTGGACACGGATGTTAATGTCACTTCCGGCGCGTTGTCATTCTCGTCAACAATTTCTATTTGAATTTTGCAGTGAGCAGTTTGTCCACCCCCATCCCTGGCTTCTACTTCCAGCATGTATGTGTTTGTTTCTTCAAAATCCAAATACTCTCTATTTGTAATTCTTCCGTTCTCAGGATCTAAATTAAATACTGTACGAGCATTTTCCTTCGCGTTGCTGAATGAGTATGTGATTTGGGCATTTAACCCTTCATCCTTATCCGTGGCTTTCACCTGAAGCACTAAGGAGCCCCGAGGTAGGTTTTCCCTCACACTGACTTTGTAAATCTCCTGAGTAAATTCGGGGGGATTGTCATTGGCATCAGTGACATTAACCCTAATCTGAGCCGTCCCGGATTTGACTGGATCTCCACCATCCACGGCCGTCAGGATCAAGTGATGGGAACTTTGTTTTTCCCGATCCAATGATTTTTCCAGCACTAATTCTGGGTATTTATTTCCATCCGGGCTCTCCTTCACAGCCAGGGTAAAATGCGGGCTCTTGCTGAGCTGGTAACTCTGCACTGAGTTGATCCCCGTATCTGGATCTTGCGCTCGTCGTAGGGGAAATCGCGTACCTGGCAGTGCTAACTCATTGATTTCTAGTCCAATGTTACTCTTCATGAACCGCGGGGCATTATCATTAATGTCCTGGATTAGTACATTCAAATGGAAAGCATTTAACGGATTTTCCACCACCGTTTCGACTGTCAGGACACAAAGGGGAGTCTCTCCGCATATCTCCTCCCGGTCTATCCTGCCATTCACATACAGGTTGCCATTTTCCCCATTCACACTGAAAGATTGCTTTTCCGAACTGACACGGAGCTTCCGCTGCTGCAATTCTCTGATATTTAATCCCAAATCCTTGGCGAGATTCCCCACAAGGGAACCTTTCGCCATTTCCTCAGGAATCGAATAACGAATCTGCTCCGAGACCGCCCGGCAGAACAAAGACAATAAGAAGGGAAACAACAGTACTTGCCGTGTGACTGTCCGGCTCGGCTCTCGGCACCTGATTTCCATCCCGGTCTGTGCCAGATTTGCTCTCTCCTTTCCTTGTTTGTTTTGGTTACATCTGTTGTTTACGAATCCCATCAGGGCAAAGGGGTAAACATTCCGGTATTGTGTGTTCTAACGGCCGTTCCCCTTTCTCAGCCCGACTGTGAAGGTCTCTCTGCTATTTTCTCTGCGATCTGCGCTGTGTGACAGAGCAATCGCAGCGCAGGAGGCTCGGATGGATCTCAGGCTCCAGCCCTGGCTCCGCATTGGCCAACAGCGGCACTCCGAGTCTCAACGGGAGAACTGCAATAGCAGCGATCTTATCAAGGCGCCGTTGCAGCTCTACTCACAATCATGGAGGTTTTCTTGTTTTGTTTTGTGTTTTTTTCTTCTAATTTGCGTATAAATGCAAAACATGTAGTATAGTAAAAACATTGCCGTGAAACTGTGTTTCCTAATATAAGTATAAATGTAAAATCTAAATGCTGTTTGAATATAGATAGAAAGAAATATAGAGATAGATGTGTGTGTGTGTGTCTAACTTACAATTCTTGAGATTTCTTTGTCTTTGTTTGCATATATATGCGTGTATGTGTGGGTCTACGTCTTGGTGTGTGTCAGTGTAATGAATATGTACAAGAACAACAATTTCCATGTAATAACCACATCTTCCGCAAACACTCCTATGGGTGAGATTCTGCTAAGCCCAGTTCCAAAGCGTTTGACAGAAAACAATAGTTTTTAAACCCAATAGCACGAGTGATTGCGGGTTCAGAGTATAAATCTAAACTCCCGAGCAAAACTATTTTCGTGGTTAGCCCTTATTGTCACTTTTAGTTTATCTTTCCTTCGAAAGTAATCTGCCCACTCACAATACAAAGGTTGTTTCTAAAAAGTACTAAGAAAATGTCTCTTGAGTTGAACTATAATGAAAAACCAGGTCCTTTTCTCTCATAGAACCGCGCTAAAGAACACTTTAATAGTTTTCCAGACATTCCAAAAACTAAACATGAATGGAAAAGTGAAATGAGTCCTAGTGAGCCAATGTATTCAAAGTCATCCCAGTGATACAAAGACAAAGGAGACCGTCAAATAACATAAGTATAATCACGTGCCAACTATACAAAAATATTTGAGTTAGCCTTTCTCTGATTGCTTTAAACAATGTGCTATGGAAACATATATTACTATTTTAATAAAAAATACAATAAATGTTAGAATCTTCTCTTTTATTGGACCAACTTCTGTTGGTGAGAGATACAAGCTTGGAGTTTACCGAGAAGAGTTCGGTGTAATATCGAATGCTTGTCTTTCTCACCAACGGAAGTTGGTCCCGTAAAAGCCAATACTTAACCCATCTTGTCTATCTAATATACTGGAACCAACTTGGCTACAACACTGCATACAGAATCTTTTCTGTGCTAACTACATGCTATAAAAACATATTACTGTAATGTGTCATCAATTTCTCTCAAATTCTCAAGTCTTAAATATAAGACAAAAGAACATTATTATTGCAGGAAATTTAAAAGAATGTTGAAATAGTCCAGGGATTGGCAACCTTTGGCACGCGGCCGCCAGGGCTGCGGGAAGCGGCGGCCAGCACATCCCTCAGCCCACGCCGCTTCCCGCAGCCCCCATTGGCCTGGAGCGGGGAACCGCGGCCAGTGGAACCTCGGGACGGGGCAGGTAAGCAAACCGGCCCGGCCCTCCAGGGTGCTTACCCTGGCGGGCCGCGTGCCAAAGGTTGCCGATCCCTGAAATAGTCTCTTCTTCTTAATCAAACATTTACATAACTTTAGCTTCATGATTATGTATTTCTACCCTGCATTATTTGCAATACGGAAAGTCAGATGAAATCATATTTGGAGTTAAATACACTGGTTTATAAAAATAAGTTAATATTGAGAACTGTGCTGTCACTGAAACATTTTGCCCTTCCGTAACATTCTTATTATCTCTGAAAATCTATGTTTCTAAAAATATAGGAAAATGTCATTACTTTGTAATATCTCACGTAAGGTAATTTATATAGTATCACAGATTAAAGGCAGATTCAAGTTTTGAACAAATCACCGTTTCACGAGAACTGCACAAGGGAACTAGGAAATCTGTTTTCGAAATGGGTTCACAATGTAAATATTATTACATAAAATATATTTATATATACATATCCGTCCAATACTCTGAGGACAACATTGACTCCAAACTCAATAGCATGCTAGAGTCTGGTTCGGATGATCAAAGCTTTAAAAGAAACACATCTAGTATAACCGAGACTGTCTCTCTCCCACCCCCCTCCCCAACATTCTCTCTAATACAGGCCCCCAAACACTTGATGCACTCAGTAATTCTCTAGCGATTAACAGCTAGCTACATTTACAAATATAAATCACAAGGTTAAACATATATTAGCTGACCTGAATGGACGTCTGATCCCTGTTATTGTCTAACTGTTCAGTAATTAGAATATGATCCTTTATCTCACAAGAGTGCTGACTAGGCAGAGTATTTGCATAGTTTGACTTTGGAAAGTTGAATTGGCTCTTTCTGGAGTCCGTGGTGAGAGAATCCTCATGTGAGTAGGAGTGAAGAAAAGCTCTGACTCTATCGATCCCCACAAACTGCGAGACGGGAACTCCACTGAAAGTCACACTGGAAGAGTCAAAGAGCTGCGACTTTCTCCACCGGCGGAGCCTCAGGGCCAGTAACGCTATGATAAAGGTAAAGAACAAGCAGGAAACGGAAGCCACAGCGATCACCAAATACAAGGTGAGGTTGGACTGGGGGTCTGCGGGAGATGAGAAGCTGCTTAAATCGGAGAGGATTTCGGGGATGCGGTCAGCCACCACCACCGTGACAGTGACCGTGGCAGAGAGAGGGGGCTGCCCGTTGTCCTTCACTAAAACCACCAGACTTTGCTTGAGGGCATCTTTGTCGAGAAAGTAGCGCGCTGTCCTGATCTCGCCGCTGTGGAGTCCTACAGAGAAGAGCCCCGGCTCTGTAGCCTTCAGCAGCTGGTAGGAGAGCCAGGCGTTCTGCCCGGAGTCTGCGTCCACCGCCACCACCTTAGTGACCAGGTAACCCGGCTCGGAGGAGCGAGGGGCCAACTCCACTCCCGTGGAGCCATCGGTGGGAAAGGAGGGGTGTAAGATGTGCGGGCTGTTGTCATTCTGATCCAGTATAAAGAGAGTGACGGAGACATTACTGCTGAGAGGTGGGGAACCCCCATCCTGAGCCTGCACTTGGAACCGAATCTCCCGGAACTGTTCGTAATCGAAGGAGCGCAGAGCGTAGAGAGCCCCAGTCTCGGAGTTAATGGAGATG
>QXTE01000333.1:650500-675181 GCA_003942145.1 Platysternon megacephalum
AGAAAGTAGCGCGCTGTCCTGATCTCGCCGCTGTGGAGTCCTACAGAGAAGAGCCCCGGCTCTGTAGCCTTCAGCAGCTGGTAGGAGAGCCAGGCGTTCTGCCCGGAGTCTGCGTCCACCGCCACCACCTTAGTGACCAGGTAACCCGGCTCGGAGGAGCGAGGGGCCAACTCCACTCCCGTGGAGCCATCGGTGGGAAAGGAGGGGTGTAAGATGTGCGGGCTGTTGTCATTCTGATCCAGTATAAAGAGAGTGACGGAGACATTACTGCTGAGAGGTGGGGAACCCCCATCCTGAGCCTGCACTTGGAACCGAATCTCCCGGAACTGTTCGTAATCGAAGGAGCGCAGAGCGTAGAGAGCCCCAGTCTCGGAGTTAATGGAGATGTAGGAGGAGAGCGGAGCTTCCTGGATCTGAGTTCCAGTAATGGAGTAAGTGATTCGACAGTTGTCCTCCAAGTCGCAGTCATGCGCCGTCAGGGAGAAAACGGAGGCTCCTCTCGGGTTATTCTCCGTGACGTAGGCGGTATAGGATGTTTTATCGAAGAAAGGGGCGTTGTCGTTCGTGTCTAAAATCCGGAGTTGGATAGTGGTGGCTGTAGAAAGAGGAGGAATCCCTTTGTCCGTGGCGGTCACTGTGATGTTGTATGCTGCCACCTGCTCCCTGTCCAGGGCTCGGTCTGTCACCAGACTGTAATAATTATCCAACGATTTCCTCAGCTGGAAGGGGAGGTTGCTGGGTACGGAACACGTGACCTCCCCATTCTCTCCGGAATCTAGATCTTGCACATTTAAAAGGGCGATCACAGTCCCGGGGGGAGAGTCCTCAGGGATCGAGTTGACGAGAGATGTGATTGTTAATTCTGGAGCGTTGTCATTTACATCGCTAACAACGATCACAATTTTGGATCTGTCGAAAAGGCCTCCCCCGTCATGGGCTTGCACCTCGATTTCATATAACGCAGCTTCTTCAAAGTCCAAGTTCCCCACGACTATTAATTCTCCCGTCCTTGAATCCAAGTGGAATATGTGTGAAGCTTTATTAGTTATCTTTCTGATTGAGTATTTTACCTCTTGGTGTATTCCTTCATCCGGATCAGTCGCTTTCACTGTCACCATCGTGGACCCCGCAGGCATATTTTCTAAAACATTAACTTTATAGACAGGCTGACTGAAAACTGGTGCATTGTCATTAGCATCGAGAACAATAACGCGGATTTGCGCAGTGCCGGACCTGACTGGATCTCCCCCGTCAGTGGCTGTGAGGACTAGATCGTGAACAGCTTGTTCTTCGCGGTCCAGAGACTTTTCCAGCACCAGTTCTGCATATTTAACTCCATCTGATCCGGTTTGCACGTCCAGGGAGAAATGCCTATTACTGCTGAGGTGGTAGCTCTGGAGAGAATTTATCCCTAAATCTGGGTCTTGTGCCTCCTGCAGGAGACACCGCGATCCCGGTGCAGTTATCTCGCTGATTTTTACTTCCGATTCTCCCGCCTGGAAGTTGGGAGCATTGTCATTAATATCTGTGATTTCAACTTCAACTCTATAAAGCTTCATTTTTTCTTCAACAATAATCTCAAAAGTTAACAGACACTTCTCCATCCGGCCACAGATCTGCTCTCTGTCGATTCTTTCCGTTGTGATTAAATGGCCGCTTTTAACATTTAAAGCAAAATATTGAGTCCTACCTTTTGATACAATGCGGACTCCGCGGTCTGAGAGCTCCTTTATATCTAGCCCCAGATCCTTTGCGATATTCCCCACAATGGAGCCTTTCTGCATTTCCTCGGGAATGGAGTAGCGAGTCTGCCCAGAAACTGCCTCCCAAACGGTAACCAACATAAAGCAGAACAGGGCTCGCCCTTTGCAGTGCCGGCGCCTTTGAGTTTCTGCCAATCCCATGCTGATGTGGACACGCCGCTGATTCTATGTCAAGAAACGTGTCTTGATTCTGTATTTGGACCCCCTGATTCCGGTAACCTTGATAGTTAAACCAGAGTCAGTTTCAGCGAATATCTGCCTTTGCAATGTTCAATCCAGACTCATTGAATGTGCTTCTGATCTGTCAGCGTTCAGTGCTGTGTACAGCGCCGGCTCCAGGGTTTTTGCTGCCCCAGGCAGAAAAAAAAAAAAAAAAAAAAAAAAGCCGCGATCGCGATCGCGATCTGCAGCGGCAATTCGGCGGGAGGTCCTTCGCTCCGAGCGGGAGTGAGGGACCCTCCGCCGAATTGCCGCCGAATCGCTGGACGTGCCGCCCCTCTCCCGAGTGGCCGCCCCAAGCACCTGCTTGGTCAGCTGGTGCCTGGAGCCGGCCCTGGCTGTGTAACAGCAGTGCTGGACTGGCTGGATCTGTCGTCGCGTTTCTCTCCCTTACTGGTGAACAGCGGCGCTCAGAGTCTCAACCAATAACTACAGAATCTCCTTGGTGGAATTTTTGACCGGTATTTTCACTGGATGGTTAACGCTGTAAATATGCTGTTTTCTCATTATTATGTACGTATTCGTCTGAGGTACACACAAGGAATAAGAATTTTTGTTGTACTGAATCTGACTTTATTAGTTATAAGGATTTAGTGATTAAATTTTTGTTTAAATTTACTATGCTTGATTATGAACTACATATACATAGTTTTGTCCAGAGTTATGCATATTCTAAGTGTATATGGATATGTTTCTCCAATCTTATTCGCGTCTCTGCATTCGACCATGGTGGTGCGTTGTGCAATTGCTGAATGCTAACATCTTTGTAGTAATCTTATATCTGATTTTTACATCGCTAGATGTATTTCAATTTTTTTCTATATCTGACTTGTTCATTTTTGTCGCTCAAGCCAATATATTCAGTTACTTCACTATGGATCAAATATTAATAAACGATTCAGGAGCGCTGTCAATGAGTTGGCTATATCTATTCTGTGATATACAATAATTTGTACTCCATATATTTACCAGTCTGGCAATTTTCATATTGAGTTTTATAATATTTAAGACAATGGGAGGTTATTGCAAATGGTGCTAAAAGAATGCTACTTTAAGAAGCATATATATTCCAATAATGCACACATTTCAAATATCAAATCACATAAACACAACACACAGGTAGTAGTCATACAATGTGATCAATTGCAGAGATAGATGGTGAGGAACATCACGTGATTTTATCGTTGGTTATAAACCTTTGAACGCTCTGCCCACTAATGCACCTCTTCCAGGATAGCGTTTAATATTATAAACCTACGAGAAGCTTAAAAATGGTATTTTAAAACTATCAAAGAAATATTTCCTTTCCCCCTCTACAGTGGTATATGTCCTTGTCGTCCACAGAAATAAAATAAAAACACGGGGCCTAGACCCATGGTAGTCAATAGTCAGTCATACACCAATACTACTTTGAAGAGCCCATATCTTGAATTTCAAAAAATAGGAGCACTGTCTGTGCTGCAGAAAAGGAGTCATAACATTCCAGTGGTACTCAGTACTTGCTTCTAGTTTGGAAAGAGTAGAGAAACTAGCCCTTAAAATATTACATATTCACATTTATATACAAAGACTTTTTAAAAGATATTATCTAAATGTTTAAGGCATCACATGACCACTGAACATTTGGACTCATGGTAACTAAGGGAGCCTGGCTTGACAGAGGCAGGTAAAGAGAAAAAAATAGGCCCAACAAATTTTTTAACAAACTTTCCCCTTATAAGACATGTGGCATGGACAGTTACAGGAAGAGGTGTTTTAATGGTTTTATCATCACTTCTTTGGAATGACACACTTAACTCTCTAATGGCCTTGCCACTGTTGCGTAAAGCGGCCATCACAAACTTATGCAGATAAAACCTTCATATCACACCATAACTTCATGTTATATAGGTGATATGTAAGGTGAGAAACTGGTGGAATAATAATAATCTCTTTATATATTTGTATCTAACCTGGTTCCTTTTGAACTTTAAAAAAAATGGTTAAAACTATAGTAAAGAACAGAATTATCAGACACATAGATGAACATGATACATTTGGGAAGAGTCAAAAGGGCTTCTGTAAGTGGAAATTATTCCTCACCAATCTATTCAAATTATTTAAAGATGTCAACAAACATGTGGACAAGCATGAACAAGCTAATACAGTCTACTTGGACTTTTAGAAAGCCTTTGACCAAGTCCCACACCAAAGACTCTTAAGCAAAGTAAGCAGTCTTGGGATAAGAGGAAAGGCCCTCTCTTGGCTCAGCAACTGTTTAAAAGATAGGAAACAAAGGGTAGAAATAAAGGTCAGTTTTCAGAATGTAGAAAAGTAAATAGTGGGGTCTCCGAAGAATCTGTACTGGGATCAGTGCTGTTCATAGGGTGACCAGATGTCCCGATTTTATAGGGACAGTCCCGATATTTGGGACTTTTTCTTATATAGGCACCTATTAACCCCCCTACCCCACCCACGTCCTGGTCACCCTAGCTGTTCAACATATTCATAAATTATTTGGAAAAGGGGGTAAACCATTTGCAGAGGCTATAAAATTCCTAAAGACAGTTAAATCCAAAGCTGACTATGAAGAGCTACAAATGGATCTCATAAAACTGGGGGATGGGGCAACAAAATGGCAGATGAAATTCAATGTTGATAAATGCAAAGTAATGCACATTGGAAAAAATAATCCCTACTATACATACAGTTCTCTTAAAACTGCAGCCAATTAGTTCCTTTTAGCATCCATTTATCATTGTGCTATTTGCCATTTCATACATAATCAATGTAGGCTAAATAGACTTAAATTGTAGGATTACAGAAGTATAAGACCGCAAGTATTTAGGAATGATGACTGTGTATTAAGTAAAAACAGTGAGGAGTCCTTGTGGCACTTTAGAGACTAACAAATTTATTTGGGCATAAGCTTTCGTGGGCTATAACCCAGTTCATCAGATGCATGGAGTGAAAAAAAGTAGGCAAGTATAAATATACAGCAGATGAAAAGATGGGAGTTGCCTTACCAAGTGGGGGGTCAGTGCTAACGAGGCCAATTTAATTAGGGTGGATGTGGCCTATTCCCAACAGTTGACAAGAAGGTGTGAAAATCAACACAGGGAAAATTATTTTTTGTAGTGACCCAGCCACTCGCAGTCTTTATTCAGGCCTAATTTGATGGTGTCAGGTTTGCAAATTAATTCCAGTTCTGCAGTTTCTCCTTGAAGTCTGTTTTTGAACGTTTTTTTGTTGAAGAATGGTCTCTTTTAAGTCTGTTATTGAGTGTCCAGGGAGATTGAAGTGCTCTCCTACTGGTTTTTGACTGTTACAATTCTTGATGTCTGATTTGTGTCCATTTATTCTTTTGCATAGAGACTGTCCAGTTTGGCCAATGTACATGACAGAGGGGCATTGATGGCACATGATGGCATATATCACATTGGTAGATGCGCAGGTGAACAAGCCCCTGATGGTGTGGCTGATGTTGTTAGGTCCTATGATGGTGTCCCTTGAATAGATATGCGGACAGAGTTGGCAACGGGGTTTGTTGCAGGGATTGGTTCCTGGGTTAGTGTTTTTGTTGTGTGGTGTGTAGTTGCTGGTGCGTATTTGTTTCAGGTTGGGGGGCTGTCTGTAAGTGAGGACTGGCCTTTCTTCCAAGGTCTGTGAGAGTGAGGGATTGTCCTTCAGGATAGGTTGTAGATCCTTGATGATGCACTGGAGAGGTTTTAGCTGGGGGCTGTAGGTGATGGCTAGTGCATTCTGTTACTTTCTTTGTTGGGCCGGTCCTGGAGTAGGTGTCTTCTGGGTACCCTTCTGGCTCTGTCAATCTGTTTCTTCACTTCTCCAGGTGGATATTGTAGTTTAAAGAATGCTTGATAGAGATCCTGTAGGTGTTTGTCTCTGTCTGAGGGATTGGAGCAAAGGCGGTTGTATTTTAGGGCTTGGCTGTAGACAATGGATCGTGTGATGTGGTCGGGATGAAAGCTGGAGGCATGTAGATAAGTAGGTTTCCGGTATAGGGTGGTGTTTATGTGACCATCGCTTATTTGCACTGTAGTGTCCAGGAAGTGGATCTCTTGTGTGGACTGGTCCAGGCTGAGGTTGATGGTGGGGTGGAAATTGTTGAAATCCTGATGGAATTACTCAAGGGCCTCCTTCCCATGGGCCTAGAAGATGAAGATGTCATCAATGTAGCACAAGTAGAATAGGGGCACTAGGGGACGAGAGCTGAGGAAGCGTTGTTCTAAGTCAGCCATACAAATGTTGGCCAATGAAAGCTTATGCCCAAATTAATTTGTTAGTCTCTAAGGTGCCACAAGGACTCCTCGTTGTTTTTGCTGATACAGACTAACACGGCTACCCTTCTGAAACCTGTGCATTAGGTATATAAGTAAAACATGGCTGGAATGCAAGGGTTACAGGCTGAGGCCTGTAAGATTTTAGTTTAGCCATACTAGGCCTTGGGCTTAAGAATGCTTGACATGAGTGGGGGACATAGGAATAACCCTATGCCAGTCAGGTTAAGAGATTACTGTGAAAGATATGCTAATAGGTAATGTTACAGAAAACTAGATTGCAATAAACCGCAATGAACTGTGCAAGAGCATGAGACACCTGACTGTAATATCATGGAATGTCCTATCCTGACCACAGGGTACATGTTGTGCATAGATACTAATGAGAATAAGAGGAACTAAGAAACAATCTATAAAAAACTTGACACCCCAATATCCATGAGCTGTGGAAGTACAGATAAGGAAAAGAAGTATGTGTATATGCATAAGGTGTTATGCACGGTCAGAAAAACAATACAAAAGAGGTTCACTAGTTGAGAAAAAGTGGGATGACCCCAAGGGATGACCCCCACAGGACAGCCCAAGCAGGAACCATATGTCTGTCAATGGTTGTCTGTTGAGAGATCAATCAGACCCTAGAACAGGGGTAGGCAACCTTTCAGAAGTGGTGTGCCGAGTCTTCATTTATTCACTTTAATTTAAGGTTTCGCGTGCCGGTAATACATTTTAATGTTTTTTAGAAGGTCTCTCTCTATAAGTCTATATTATATAACTAAATTATTGTTGTATGTAAAGTAAACAAGGTTTTCAAAATGTTTAAGAAGCTTCATTTAAAATTAAATTAAAATGCTGATCTTACGCCGCCAGCCTGCTCAGCCCACTTCCAGCCTGGGGTTCTGTTCACCTAGGCCAGCAGCGGGCTGAGCGGGGCCTGCAGTCAGGACCCCAGACCTGGGGGGGGGGTTCAGGGGTCAGGGCAGAGGGCTGGGTGTGTGTGGGGGGTGCAGGGCAGAAGGCTGGGTGTGTGTGGAGGTGCAGGGTGGAAGGCTGGGTATGTGTGGGGGGGTCAGGGCAGAGGGCAGTGGAGGTGTGGGGGGTTCAGGGGTCAGGGCAGAGGGCTGGGGGCCGTGGGGGTGCAGGGCAGAAGGCTGGGTGTGGGGGTGGTTCAGGGGTCGGGGCAGAGGGCTGGGGGTGTGTGGGGGTGCAGGGCAGAGGGCTGGGGGTGTGTGGGGGTTCAGGGGTCAGGGAAGAGGGCAGTGGGGATGTGGGGGGGTTCAGGGGTCAGGGCAGAGGGCAGTGGGAGTGTGGGGGGTGTAGGGCAGAAGGCTGGGTGGGGGGAGGGAGTTCAGGGATCAGGGCAGAGGGCTGGGGGCGTGTGGACGTGCAGGGCAGAAGGCTGGGTGTGGGGGGGGGTTCAGGGGTCAGGGCTGGGGTGCTCGGCTCGTGGGGGTGCTCCCAGCCCCCTGTCCTGAGCAGCTCATGGCAGGGGGCTGGAAGGGATGTGCCCTGTTCCACCCCTTTCCCCAAGGTCCCGTCCCTACCTCTTTTCTGCCTCCTCTACGGAGCAGCGAGCACGCTGCCACTTGTCCCCCTCCCCCTCGCAAGGGCGATCAGCTGATCGGCGGCAGGGAGAGGGAGCGGGAGGGGCAGGAAAGCACCACGCTTGAGGAAGAAGCGGGGGAGGAGGGAGCTTGGCTGCCGCAGGACCAAGCTTCTGCCTCCTGCCCCCACAGGGGAGAGCGGTGGGTGGGGGGGCTGAGTGGGGCTGGGGGCCGGGACCACCACAGGGAGCAGCGTGCCACTCAAAATCAGCTTGCGAGCCATGTTTGGCACGCGTGCCGTAGGTTGCCGACCCCTGGTCTAGATCCATCCTCTTTGGAATCCCCTCTCAGGTAGTTGAAAGCAGCTATCAAATCGTCCCTCATTCTTCTCTTCTGCAGACTAAACAATCCCAGTTCCCTCAGCCTCTCCTCATAAGTCATGTGCTCCAGCCCCCTAATCATTTTTGTTGCCTCCGCTGGACTCTTTCCAATTTTTCCACATCCTTCTTGCAGTGTGGGGCCCAAAACTGGACACAGTACTCCAGTTCAGGCCTAACCAATGCCAAATAGAGAGGAATGATCACGCCCCTCGATCTGCTGGCAATGCTCCTACCTATACAGCCCAAAATGCCGTTAGCTTCTTGGCAACAAGGGCACACTGTTGACTCATATCCAGCTTCTCGTCCACTGTAACCCCTAGGTCCTTTTCTGCAGAACTGCTGCCTAGCCACTCGGTCCCTAGTCTGTAGATATGCATGGGATTCTTCTGTTCTAAGTGCAGGACTCTGCACTTGTCCTTGTTGAACCTCATCAGATTTGTTTTGGCCCAATCCTTTAATTTGTCTAGGTCCCTCTGTATCCTATCCCTACCCTCCATCTTATCTGACACTCCTCCCAGTTAAGTGCCATCTGCAAACTTGCTGAGGGTGCAATCCACGCCATCCTCCAGATCATTAATGAAGATATTGAACAAAACCGGCCCCAGGACCAACCCTTGGGGCACTCCGCTTGATACCGGCTGCCACCTAGACATGGAGCCATTGATCACTACCCATTGAGCCCGATGATCTAGCCCGCTTTCTATCCACCTTACAGTCCATTCATCCAGCCCATACTTCTTTAACTTGCTGGCAAGAATACTGTGGGAGACAGTATCAAAAGCTGTGCGAAAGTCAAGGAATAACACGTCCACTGCTTTCCCCTCATCCACAGAGCCAGTTATCTCCTCATAGAAGGCAATTAGATTAGTCAGGCATGACTTGCCCTCGGTAAATCCATGCTGACTGTTCCTTATCACCTTCCTCTTCTCTAAGTGCTTCAGAATGGATTCCTTGAGGACCTGCTCCATGATTTTTCCAGGGACAGGTGAGGCTGACTGACCTGTAGTTTCCCGGATCCTTCTTCTTCCCTTTTTTAAAGATGGGCACTACATTAGCATTTTTCCAGTCATCCGGGACCTTCCCCATCGCCATGAGTTTTCAAAGAGTTTTCAGAGCCAATGGCTCTGCAATCACATCTGCCAACTCCTTTAGCACCCTCGGATGCAACGCATCCGGCCCCATGGACTTGTGCTCATCCAGCTTTTCTAAATAGTCCTGACCCACTTCTTTCTCCACAGAGGGCTAGTCACCTCCTCCCCATACTGTGCTGCCCAGGTCAGCAGTCTGGGTGCTGACCTTGTTCATGAAGACAGAGGCAAAAAAAGCATTGAGTACATTGGCTTTTTCCACATCCTCTGTCACTAGGTTGTCACCCCCATTCAATAAGGGGCCCACACTTTCCCTGACCTTCTTGTTGCTAACATACCTGTTACTCTTTTTTTTACTCTTAACATCCCTTGCTAGCTGCAACTCCAAGTGTGATTTCCGCATCCTGATTTCACTCCTGCATGCCTGAGCAATATTTTTATACTCCTCCCTGGTCATTTGTCCAATCTTCCACTTCTTGTAAGCTTCTTTTTTGTGTTTAAGATCAGCAAGGATTTCACTGTTAAGCCAAGCTGGTCGCCTGCCATATTTACTATTCTTTCTACACATTGGGATGGNTCCAGTCTGTGCACTGCTGTATTGCTCTCCCAGAAGATATCGGGGTGATTGAAGTCCCCCAAGAGAACCAGGACCTGTAATCTAGTAACTTCTGTTAGTTGCCTGAAGAAAGCCTCATCCACCTCATCCCCCTGGTCTGGTGATCTATAGCAGACTCCCACCAGTACAAACATATTAAGTCCATAATTCCTTTAAGGAAATAGTATGCAATCTTATTATCTTAAAGGGAGTTACCCAGACACTTCTATTTCAACACATTAGATTAGATAAAACAGTAAAACAAATATATTAACTACAAAAAGATAGATTTTAAGTGAGAACAAGTATTGCAGCATAAAAGTCAGAAATGGTTACAAGAAAAACAAAGATAAAATGCTTACTAGTATCTATTTAAGAAACTATCTTAGTTGCAAAGCACACTTTCTCACCACATGCTCCAGCAGATTACTGACCAAGGTCAGGACCCCTCCCCCAGAGTCCAATGGCTGTTTCCTTTTGTCTTCTCAGGTGCTGAGAATGATGTGGGCATGGAGAGAAAGAGGGATCCCTTGGGGTGTTTGTCCCTTCTTTTTATAGTTTCAGTCCCCCCTTGAAAAATATTTCCAGCTGAGACCCAGGAGACAAAGAGTCCAAATGGAAGGATATTCTATGCTGTTTTTTTCACCTGTTTGAACTTCCTTTGTTTTCCCTCCCTGCTTGATGACTCTGTTTACTGCTTAATTGCAAATTGAGGCAAGCACACATTCCTTCCTTTGTTTAGGACAGACCTGATTTCTGCTTGGGCAGGGCTGTAGAACATGTGTTCATAACATCATACAGGGGAATTTTATAACTTCACATACAATGTGCCACACAAATTTTACCAGTACATTACTGACCAGCAAATTACGGTATGAGTTTTCATATGAAACCTTACAAGGCTTACATTGTACAAAGATTATTACAATAATGTGTAGAGTGTGAATACAGGGGTGTATTCCATCTCACCCTCCCACCAGTGGTGCTTGCACTTGAGAGTACATGCCAGGAGGGGGATAAAAGGAACTTTATCTCTATGCTGCTTGAACTCTGGGTGCAAAGTGTTTCTAGGCATAAGCAAGAGATCCCCAGCTGCTTTGCTTGGGTTACCCTAAAGGACATATACTGCTTGCTTATTATGGAAGCTTCCATTAGCTTTTAAAAATAAAGACTGTATCTCATTTGTGTTTCTATGATTACCTGCTTTAACCTTTTAAATAAATCTTGGATTTTCTTTTCTTATTTAATAAATCTTTGTATAGTTTATTATAGAATTGGATAGAAGCCAATTGTCTTTGGTGTGATATCTAAAGTGCAACTGACCTGGGGTAAACAACTGTTCCTTTGGGAGCTGAATATTGCTGTGATTCTTGATGTCGGGGACTATCTATCAAAAAGGTATGCTCATGTTGGTGGTGAGACAGACTAGTACATAAGGGGACAATCTGTGACTCCATGATAAAGCTGTCATAGTGCCTGAGGTGTTTACACTTGATATTTTTTTAGTGAAATCTAAGTATAGAACTCACAGCCAATTTGGGGTTTGTGCCCTGGTTCCTAACAGTCTGGCTTGAGTTTGGTACTCACTCTCTTGAGTCACTGCAGGCAGTGATACAGAAGGAACACAAGCCAAAATAGGGAAAGAACAGGTTAAAGAATGTTTAAATAAGTTGGTAGGGCCTGATGAAACGAGGCGAAGCAATCGCAGAATTGTTAGCAATTTTCTTTGTGAACTCCTAGGGGACAGAAGAGGTCCCAGAGGACTAGAAAAGGGCAAACATAGTACCTGTTTTTTAAAAGAGGAACAAGAATAACCTGGGGAATTATAGACCTGTCAGCCTAATTTCAATACCAGGATAGATACTGAAACTAATTATTAAACAATCAGTTTGTAAGGTTCTAGAGGACAACAGGATTATAAAGAATAGCCAGCATGGATTTGTCAAGAACAAAACATGCTAACCAACCTATTTGCCTTCTTTGACAGGCTTACTGGCCTTGGGGATTGGGCAGAAGCAGTAGATGTGATATATATTGATTTTAGTAAGGTTTTTGACACAGTCCCACATGACATTCTCATAAGCACACTAGGGAAATGCCGTCTAGATGAAATTTGTATTAAATGGGTTCACAACTGGTTGAAAGACCTTACTCAAAGAGTAGTTATCAATGGTTCATTCACAAACTGGGAGGATGTATTTAATGGGGTCCTGCAGTGGTCAGTCCTGGGTCCAATATTATTCAATATTTTCATTAATGACTTTGATAATGGAGTGGAGAGTATGCTTATAAAATTTGCAGATGACACCAAGATGGGAGGGCTTGCAAGCACTTTGGAATACAGGATTATAATTCAAAATGACCTCTACAAACTGGAGAATTGGTCTGAATTCAACAAGATGAAATTCAATAAAGACAAGTGCAAAGTACTTAGGAAGGAAAACATCACATGCACAGCTACAAAATGGGGAATAACTGGCTAGATGGTAGTACTGCTGAAAAGGATCATGGGGTTATAGCAGATCACAAATTGAATATGAGTCAACAGTGTGATGCAGTTCTGAAAAAGGATAACAACATTCTGGTGTGTATTAACAGGACTGTAATATGTAAGACATGGGAGACAATTGTCCCCCTGTATTCAGCACTGTACTGCAGTACTATGTCCAATTCTGGACACCACACTTTAGGAAAAATGTGGACAAACTGAAGTCCAGAGGAGAGCAACAAAAATGATCAAATGTTTAGAAAACCTGACCTGTGCAGAAAGATTAAACAAACTGGGCATATTTAGTCTTGTGAAAAGAAGACTGAAAGGAGACCTGATAATAAGGGCTGTTATAAAGACAATGGTGATTAGTAGTTCTCCATGTCCACTGAAGGCAGGACAAGAAGTACAGTAATTGGCTTAATCTGCAGCAAGGGAGATTTAGGTTAGACTAGGAGAACCTTTCTAACTATAAGGGCAGAAAAACACTTGACTAGGCTTCCAAGGGAGGTTGTGGAATCCCCATCATTGGAGGTTTTTAAGAACAGGTTGGACAAACACCTGTTGTGATGCTGGCAAACTAGGTGCCAACTTATGCCAAGATCCCCATGCCTCATTTGAATATTGACAAACAGGTAGCTGGAATCAGTATAGCTCACCTGAATGTTAGTATTATTAAAACAGGAATCAGAATTATATAAGAATTATAAGTGTTTAGAATTTATCGAATCCTTGTAAGTTTCTGCATGCATTAATCTCACTTATAAAATCTGTATCCCACATTGTAAGGTAATATTTAAGCATTTATATTATAAGCCTCTGTAAATCACCAGACAGGAGAGAAACATTAACTCCTATTAAATACTGGCCTCCAACAAAAGATGTTATGTCCTGCCTGGCAAAGAAGGCCCATCAACACCAGAACAACTATTGTGGAACATCAGAGGACAAAAGATTCTGTTTATTACTCTTCCCCCATCCCCCATGAATAGGAAACCTTCAAATTAATTCCTCCCAACAGCTGAGTTTGCAACTTGAAGCAGAAGGGAGGAAGGAATCAGAAGCCCTAACAAGGAGGAACTGTATATTTATGCTACTTAAACTCTAAGGGGCAAGGATTACTAAACATAAGCAAAAGTTCCCAAGTGCTTAGCCAGTGTTAGCCCCAAGGAACACATAGAACTTGCTTATTAGAGAAGCTTCTACTACCTTTTGAAACTTAAGACTGTAACTCATTTGAGTGTGTATGTTTAGCTGTTTTCATCTTTTCCTAGTTAATAAATGCTTAGATACTTTATTATAGATTTGGCTACTAGCCTTGTCTTTGACGTGAGACCTAAAGTGCAATGGACCTGGGGTAAGTGACTGATCCTTTGGGACTGAGAGTAACCTGAATATTGCTGCGATCGTTGGTGGAAGGGACCATCTATCACAATGGCAAACTTACCTTGGCGGTGAGACAGATTGGAGTATCCAAGAGGACTATCTGTGACTCCATGTTAATGCTGTTAAAGTGTTTACACTGGATAATTGGTCGATGAAAACTATATATAGAATTCACAGCCAATGGAGGGTGGGGGCGGGAGTGGTGTATTGTGCCCTGTTTCCTAACAGTCTGTCCAGGCTCTTGATTCATTGCAGAACAGCTTGACACCTGTCATGGATGGTATAGATTTCCTTGGTCCTGACTCGGTAGAGAGGGCTGGGAGGTCCTTGCCAGTCTTACATTTTTATATTTTTATTATTCTATTATTAATTCGTGTTTCAGAGATTCCAGTGATGTGTACCACATAATAGCCGAAAAATTACTCATGTTCAGTTTCACAATGACCTCCTACACTCCTTGAAGAGGTAAACATATAATTTAAAAATCTGCAAAGATGAATATGAAATTGGAAGCTTACCTCCCCAGCAGTCTCCTTCTCAGCATGTAAGATGCTACTTCCATTGCCCAGAAATAGCATCCCAGAGCTGTCACTGCACAGAATATTCTCTGCTATCTGGACATTAGGATTCTTCTTGCAATCCGAGGATAAACACAGCTGATATGAATAAGGCAAAGTCCCATCATCATAGTTCAGTGGGAACCTATGGCTAGCCTCTGAATAAGAGTCAGGACCAAAACACTGAAGTAATTTAGGTTTCCTTGAACTCCGCAATTTCATCACAATGACGAGTGTAACGGTCAGGAGGAATAAAAATGAGATCAAGGCTAAAGCCAACACCAAGTACAATTGTAAATCCGACTGAGATGCGGAGTCACCCGATTGGTCGCTCATTTCCGGAAGAGCCTCTTGGAAGTTCTCAGCAAACACCAGGTGGAGAGTCACTGTGGCGGAGAGAGGCGGCTGCCCGTTATCCTTCACCAGGATGACCAGCCTGTGCTTCACAGCATCTCTGTCCGCAAAGGCGCGGGCTGTCCGGACCTCCCCGGTGTGCAGCCCCATGCTGAAGAGCGTCGGTTCCGTGGCCTGGAGCAGATGGTAGGAGAGCCAGGCGTTGTGTCCTGAGTCAGCATCCACCGCCACCACCTTAGTCACCAGATAACCTGCCTCGGCCGAGCGAGGGACCATCTCGAACAAGGCGGAGCCATCGGCTCCGAGGGAAGGGTACAGGATGCGAGGGGCGTTATCATTCTGATCCAGAATAAACACCCTGACGGTGACATTGCTTCTGAGAGGCGGGGACCCGCCGTCTTGGGCCTTCACTTGCATTTCAAACTCCCGGAATTGCTCGTAGTCGAAGGAGCGCTGCGCATAGATAGCTCCGGTCTGGGAGTTAATGGAGATGTAGGAGGAGAGAGGCACCGCCTGGAGGTTGCTGCTCAGGATGGAGAAAGTGACTCTGGCGTTCCGGTCCAGATCCCGGTCTGAGGCTTTTACACTGAAAATAGAGGCCCCCGAGGGATTGTTCTCTGGCACATAGGCGGTGTAGGAAGGTTTCTGAAAGACAGGGGCGTTGTCATTGATATCCGAGATTTGCAACAGGATGGTTTTCTGGGTGGAGAGGGGGGGATCGCCGTTGTCTGTGGCGGTGATTGTGATATTGTACTCCGGGGTCCTTTCCCTGTCCAGTGTGCTGTCTGTGAGAATTTTGTAATAATTATTGGAAGACGATATTATCTTAAACGGCAAATCATCCTGCAAATGGCAGGAGACCTTTCCATTTTCTTCAGAATCTTGATCCTTAACATTGATCAGAGCTATCACTGTCCCGGGCAGTGAGTCTTCTGGGACTGGATTGGACATGGATGCGAGTGTCACCTCCGGGGCATTGTCGTTCTCATCAAGAACCTCGATCTCCACTTTGCAGTGTGTCACTAGTCCGCCTCCATCCTTTGCTTCTACTGCCATGCGATAATCACGTGACTCTTCCAAGTCCAAAGGCTCCTTTACTGTAATTTTCCCGGTTTCTGGGTCCAGAATGAATTTCTGACGGGCCTTTTCTGGAATGTTGCTGAAGACGTAGCTGATCTGAGCATTTGAACCTTCATCGTTGTCGGTGGCTTTAACCTGAAGCACTAAGGAGCCGTTCGGTGCATTTTCCCTCAGGCTGACTTTGTAGAGCTCCTGAGTGAAGACAGGGGGGTTGTCATTGGCGTCGGTGACATTAATCCATATCTGGGCGGTCCCAGTTCTCTGCGGCTCTCCCCCGTCCACAGCCGTGAGGATCAAGTGAAGGCTGCGCTGGCTTTCCCGATCCAGGGGTTTCTGCAGCACTAAATCTGCATATTTATTGCCATCCTGGCTCTCTTTGACTTCCAGGATGAAATCCTGATTGGGGCTCAGCTGATAATTCTGCAGAGAATTCATCCCAACGTCAGGATCTTCAGCATTTCCCAGGAGAAAACGGGCACCTAGTAAAGTAGATTCAATCATCTCTAGTTTGATATTATCTTTTAAGAAACGCGGGGCATTATCGTTAATGTCCTGAATCGCGACATTTATGTGGAAAACATTCAAGGGATTTTCCAACACAGTTTCGAAATTTATGACGCAGAGTTGAGATGTCCCGCATATCTCCTCCCGGTCTATCCTGTCATTCACATAGACGTTGCCACTTTCCCCATTCACGCTGAAGTATTGCTTTTTAGCTGCAGAGACAACACGGAGCTTCCGGTTGGGCAGTTCTCTCACACTCAGCCGCAAATCCTTGGCGAGATTCCCCACAAGGGAACCTTTGGCCATTTCCTCCGGAATCGAATAACGAATCTGCTCCGAGACCGCCCGGCAGAACAAAGACAATAAGAAGGGAAACAGCACTACTTGCCTTGTGACTGCCCTGCCCGACTCTCGGCGCCTGGTTTCCATCCCGGTCCCTGTCAGATCTGCACTATTCTTGCTGTCTTCTTTGTTTTCATTAATCCCTTCAGATTGAAGAAATGTGCGATCACGGTAGTGCAAATAGAGTCCGGATTGTCTTCTTAGCTGTACAGAGCGCTCTGTGGCGGTTCCTTTTTCTCAGTCGGACTGTGAAGGTCTCTCTGCTGTTTCCTTTCCCATCTGCGCTGTGTGACTGAGCAATCGCAGCGCAGGAGGCTCGGATGGATCTCCGGCTCCAGCCCAGGCTCCGCATTGGTCAACAGCGGCACTCCGAGTCTCAGCCGGAGAACTGCAATAGCGGTGATTTTATTATGGGCGACGACGCAGCTCTGGGACTCTCGTGGGAGATATTTTTTTTCTGTTCAAAACGTATTCTAAGTGTACAGTGTTGTAAAATGATTTCTCTTAATTGTAAACAAGTGAATCACAGATGAGATGTAAAAGTCTCGACTATAAATACTGTGTACGTATGTTTGTGTGTAGCCATTCATGGATAGTGCAAACCTCAGACATTCTTGAGTTTTCTGTATCGTTTGTGTGTACGTGGTGACAGTGATTCTTTCAGTATATTTATATCTATATATCTGAATATGAATAGGTAGGAGAACTTTCCAACATTCACAACAAGTTCTATTTAAAGAATCACATCTACCACAGTCACTAATACCCGTGAGACACAGCCAATACTGTTTGACAGAGTCTAGCATTTTTAACACGTGAATGACATGAGCGCACATGAGTAGCCGCGGACTCTAAGCCTCAAAGTAAACTTCTGAACTAAGCCATTTTCTGAGTTAGCTTTAGAGTCTTATTGTCCGTTTTAGCTTCTATTTTTCCTTCAAACTATTTGGTCCACTCACAATACACAGAGTGTTTCTAAAGCAACAAAGGAAAGTTTCCATTCTCAAATTGTACTATAAGTACACACTAGGCAGAATTCTCCTACAGAAACAGAACTGCACTAAAAAGCACAGTAAAAGGTTCCCAAAGATACCCTGAAGTGTTCCAAATTTGAAGCATCTCTGGAAAGGTAAAATCAGTCCTAGTAAATCCGTATATTAAAAATTGCCCTACGATGCAAAGATAAAATAAGACTGTCAAATATCCGTACACCACTGACTGATAAGTTATCTATAATTATCTGTCCACTCACTGTGGAAATTTTAGTTAGACATTTAAAATTATTTTTAATCCATGTGATGTTGAAAAACATATCTCTTCCTAGATAAAAATGACTAAGAAATGTTAGAATATTTCTTGTAATTCTAGCTATGTTTAAAAGCATTAGTATAATCTGCCACACATATATGGCAACTTCTCAGGGCCTCAAACTAGGACACAAGAATATTATTATTACAAGACATGAAAAAATGTTCAAATAGTATCTTCATCCTAAATAAATATTTATAACTGTTGCTTCCTTTTCACTTCAGCTGCTGGTCAAATTTCTGGGCCCTGGGGAGGTTCCAGCTGGAAGCAGAAGTTGATGGAGTCTGGTATTTTCTTTGATGCAGTCTTATTGATTTACAGTGAATGTACAAAGACCTTCTTCTCCAAAGACAGGAGGATCGAAGAAAAAAAGGAGCAGTTTCTCAGCTTATAGACCCAAGACTCTTTAGCCAACACCAGACTCAAAAGCTCTCTCAGTTTAGTGTCTGTGCGTTATGCCTCTCCTCCACCCTACACACAAACATTACTCAGAAACAGCCCTCCGCCCACTCACTCCACTTCCGGGTGGGTTCACAACCCCCTTTTGTCTTAGGTGAGGGGCTTCCCATTAACTTATCCTGACAGCTACGTTACTTGAAGTGTATTCACACCCAGTCTCAAAGAGGTTTATGATGGATGCAGTCTCACCAATACCTCTCAGAATAACATAACCTTAATTTCCTCATTATGGATTTTCAGTGCATATAGTTTGCAATAACATCAAATTGGAATTCAAGTAAGCTGATTTGTAAATTAAAATAATATTGACAGCCAAGCAGATACCTATTCACTCTGCTTTAAAACACCGTTCATATTCTCTGCCAATCTTTTTTTTTAATTATGCCCGAATACCTTTATATTATTTCAGGCAATGAAAAGTATCCGTTATCATAGATAAAGATAGTGCCAGGTTTTAAATGAATTATTATTTCATCAGAACTCGTAAAGTGAATTAAGATATGTCTTTTCTGTGACACAAAACAAAATGCATAAGGTCTGACCAAATACTCCGGGGGTTACAATGGTTTTCAAAACACTTCCAAATGAATTACACGTGCATTATGCTGAATATAACATCATCCCCCACCCTGTACATTTAGATTACTGCTTCAAAAGTCCTTATATGCAAGCACAAATAAGAAAGCGCCAAAATATCAGCTCACCTGAACAGAGGTCTGATCCCCGTTATTAATGTATAACTCTTCAGTCATTAGAATAGGATTCTTTATCTCGTAAGACTGCTGACAAGTCAGAGTATTTGAATAGTTTGATTTGGGAAAGTTGAACTGGCTCTTTCTGGAGTCCGTGGTTAGAGAAACCTCATGTGAGTAGGAGTGAAGAAAAGCTCTGACTCCATCGAGCCCCACAAACTGCGAGACGGGAACTCCACTGAAAGTCACACTCGAGGAGTCAAAGAGCTGCGAGTTTCTCCACCGGCGGAGCCTCAGGGCCAGTAACACTATGATAAAGGTAAAAAACAAGCAGGAAACGGAAGCCACAGCGATCACCAAATACAAGGTGAGGTTGGACTGGGGGTCTACAGGAGTTGAGAGGCTGCTTAAATCGGAGAGGATTTCGGGGATGCTGTCAGCCACCACCACCGTGACAGTGACCGTGGCAGAGAGAGGGGGCTGCCCGTTGTCCTTCACTAAAACCACCAGACTGTGCTTGAGGGCATCTTTGTCGAGAAAGTAGCGCGCTGTCCTGATCTCGCCGCTGTGGAGTCCTACAGAGAAGAGCCCCGGCTCTGTAGCCTTCAGCAGCTGGTAGGAGAGCCAGGCGTTCTGCCCGGAGTCTGCGTCCACCGCCACCACCTTAGTGACCAGGTAACCCGGCTCGGAGGAGCGAGGGGCCAACTCCACTCCCGTGGAGCCATCGGTGGGAAAGGAGGGGTGTAAGATGTGCGGGCTGTTGTCATTCTGATCCAGTATAAAGAGAGTGACGGAGACATTACTGCTGAGAGGTGGGGAACCCCCATCCTGAGCCTGCACTTGGAACCGAATCTCCCGGAACTGNAGAAAGTAGCGCGCTGTCCTGATCTCGCCGCTGTGGAGTCCTACAGAGAAGAGCCCCGGCTCTGTAGCCTTCAGCAGCTGGTAGGAGAGCCAGGCGTTCTGCCCGGAGTCTGCGTCCACCGCCACCACCTTAGTGACCAGGTAACCCGGCTCGGAGGAGCGAGGGGCCAACTCCACTCCCGTGGAGCCATCGGTGGGAAAGGAGGGGTGTAAGATGTGCGGGCTGTTGTCATTCTGATCCAGTATAAAGAGAGTGACGGAGACATTACTGCTGAGAGGTGGGGAACCCCCATCCTGAGCCTGCACTTGGAACCGAATCTCACGGAACTGTTCGTAATCGAAGGAGCGCAGAGCATAGAGAGCCCCAGTCTCGGAGTTAATGGAGATGTAGGAGGAGAGCGGAGCTTCCTGGATCTGACCTTCGGTAACAGAGTAAGTGACACTGGCGTTCTCCCCTTCGTCGGGGTCATTGGCCTTCAGGGAGAAAACGGAGGCTCCTCTCGGGTTATTCTCCGTGACGTAGGCGTTGTAGGATATTTTATCGAAGAGGGGTGCGTTGTCGTTCGTGTCTAAAATCCGGAGTGGGATCGTGGTGGCTGTAGAAAGAGGAGGAGTCCCATTGTCCGTGGCGGTCACTGTGATGTTGTATGCTGCCACCTGCTCCCTGTCCAGGGCTCGGTCTGTCACCAGACTGTAATAATTATCGAGGGGTTTCTTCAGCTGGAAGGGGAGGTCGCTGGGTGTGGAGCACGTGACCTCCCCGTTGTCTCCTGAGTCTGCATCTTGCACATTTAGAAGGGCGATCACAGTACCGGGGGGAGAGTCCTCGGGGATCGAGCTAATGAAAGACCTGAGAGCGATTTCCGGAGCGTTGTCATTCACATCGCTAACAAGGACTACAATTTTCGATTTGTCGAAAAGACCTCCCACGTCATGCGCTTGCACCTCAGTTTCATACAATGCAGCTTCCTCAAAGTCCAGTTTCCCCACGACTGTTATTTCACCCGTTTTCGGGTCCAAGTGGAACATTTGGGGAGCTTTGTCTGTGATTTTTTGGAAAGAGTATTTCACCTCTTTGTTGACTCCTTCATCCAGGTCAGTGGCTTTTACTGTAACAACCGTGGAACCTTCAGGCACATTTTCCCAAACGCTCACCTTGTAGACAGGCTGGCTAAAAACTGGGGCATTGTCATTAGAATCAAGAACAATAACGCGGATTTGCGCAGTGCCCGATCTGACTGGATCTCCCCCGTCTGTGGCTGTGAGGATTAGATTGTGAACGGCTTGTTCTTCCCGGTCTAGAGACTTTTCCAGCACCAGTTCAGCGTATTTTATTCCATCAGATCGCGTTTCTACATCCAGTAAGAAATGCGTGTTACTGCTGAGTTGGTAGCTCTGGATGGAATTTAGTCCCATATCTGGGTCCTCTGCCTGACGCACAGAAAACCGTGATCCTGGCGCTGTTGTTTCACTGATTTTTAAATCTAATTCTTCTGACTGGAAGCTGGGAGCATTATCATTAATATCAGTGATTTCAACTTCGACCGGAAAAAGTTTCATTTTATCCTCCACTATAACCTCACAGTTTAACAAACACTTCTCCACTCGGCCACAGATCTGTTCTCTGTCTATTCTCTCCGTGATGTATAAATGGCCGCTCTTGAAATCTAAAGCAAAGTACTGAGTCTTACCTCCGGAAACAATCCGGACTCCGCGGTCTGAGAGCTGCTCTACATCCAGCCACAGATCCTTTGCGATGTTCCCCACAAAAGACCCTCTTTCCATTTCCTCCGGAATAAAATAGCGAATCTGCCCAGAAACTGCTTCCCAAACGGTAGCCAGTATCATGCAGAACAGGGCTCGCCCTTTGCAGTCCCGGACCCTTTGTGCATCTGCAGTTCCCATGGTAATGTGGAAATGCCGCCAATTCTCCGTCAGGGAATGTCTGCCAAATGTTTCCGAAAATATCGGGTGTTAAATCATAAGCCTATTTCAGACAGTATCGTCCATTAATGTTTAGTCCAGAGAGACCCGGTGAGTGAGAGTCTGATCTCTGTGTTCTGTGCTTTCTAACAGCGGTGCTGGGCTGGATCTCTCTTCGCGTTTCCCTCCCTGATTGGTAAACAGCGGCGCTCAGAGTCTCAACCAATTACTGCAGAAGCTCTGCGCTGGAGTTTGTAGATTTGTATTTATATTTGACACTTATTTTTAAAAATATGCTGCGTTCTTTTTATTAGGCAAATATGAGTCTGATATATGCACAGGAAATCCACAAAACTGTCGTCAGTGACGAATCTTTTTATTCCTTAAAAGATTTACTGATAATATTTTTGTAATTTTAATCTGACTGCATATGAATCAGACATATCTCCCTTTCCCCCTGGAGTTATTATGTATATATGTAGCTTTTAAAAATAAGTGATTTTTTTAGACTTTCACCCACATACTGTGCAGTTGTTATATACCAATGTCTTCGTTTAGTAACCTTAGATTTGATATCTACATCTGCAGCATTAAGTCATATTTTGTTCACATTTCAGATATTTTGACTTGGTCAGATTCGTCATTTAATTCATAACATCAATTACCAAATCAATAGATGAAATGAAATTTGTAAGTGTTATCTATGGGTGGACTTTGCCAACGGGTACTATAAAACAATTCGTACTCTGTGTATTTCCCAGCCTGGCAGTTTTAAATTAAGTTTCCTAATATCTAGTCTAATTTTCCTTGATAATGCTACCACAAGAGGAACATATATGCCAATAATGCATGAAGTCAAAATAAGAAAGGAACACGTGTGTATATATACACACAGCAATATACACATATACACAGATTCATACCACATATGTGGTAGTAATATCCATTTGATAAATTACAGAGCCAAGAGATGAATAAGATCACATGTTTCTTCAATTTGGCATGCATCTTTGACCACTTCAACTGCACTTTGAGCACTACTGCGTGCCTTTGAGGACAACCTATGTTCTTATGTTCTAACTTCTAAGATTTCCAAACCGCTGAGTCCTTCAAAAATGCGACATTCTGAAATATAAGCATTCCAGGGAAATTTTTCCTTCTTCCCCTCAGTTGTGGAGTATGCTCCTCCCCCGCTGAAATATTTAAACTAACCCCAGAGCCATGAAAGTCAATATTTAGTCATGCTCTAGTGACAATTCTAAGGATCGATATCTCGAGATTCTGGAGGGCTATTAGTATATCTACGCTATTGAAAAATAAGTGTTTAACATGTCCATTGGATTCAGCATTTGCTCCTAGCTCTGGAAAGTGCAAAGAGGACCAACTCCAGAACATATGTGTACGTATAGAAATGCATTTTAAGGATTGTTATGGCCCCTATGATCTGTGAATATTTGGATTCACGGTAGCCAAGAAAACTTGGCTTGACAAGAGCAGATAAAGACAGAAAAATACTCTAAAACATTTTTAAATCTGTGAACTATTTGTAAAATATTTCCACCATGTAAATTGTGTGGCATATGCAGAATACATTATGACATTTTGTGAGGGTTTTTTTATCATCACGTTTCAGGTGACCTGCATAGTTACGGCATGGTAGGAAATAAAATAATAAAAAATTATGCCAATAACACTCTTATATGACACCATATCCCAATATCATGCTATAAAAGTCTCAAGAAAAATATGAGAAGTCAGTCAAAATATTTAAATGTTTGTGATTATAACAGCCACCTAAGATCGTAAAGAAGAGGTGCTCAAAAAAGCATATAGAAGAGCATTAAAGAAAATTTACATATTAAAATTAGATGACTTTAATATTTTTGTCTTCTTTGGAAGAAATACATCTTACCTGAGATGCATAAATATTTCTACCTAATGTATTTATTTCAGTTAGACCTTTTGTAATGAGAGAAAAGAGGCTCTGATTTGGAAAATAAGAATGGACGTGCAATTAAGGAAGTGGATAGGGAATTGGGAAGATTGAGTTTTATCTTAGATTCAAATGCAGAATTCCTCTGTGACATACCCAAATCAGTTATACCCTTTGTCTCTCATTTCGTCATCTCTAAACGTAGATAATCTTTCTCTGCCATGCAGGGATTTTTGTTCTGAAAACAAATTCATTTATATATGTGATACCTCAACCACTATGGAGATCAAAGCAAGAGATACACCTAAAAACATTAAAGCAGTATTTCACAATGACTGCCTACGATGTAAAAATATCAGATTACGCATGAAGAAAGAAGCTCACCTCCCCAGTAGTCTCCGTCTCAGCCTGTAAACTGCTACATTCATTGCCAATAAATGGCATCCCAGAGCTGTCACTGCACAGAATATTCTCTGCCATCTGGGCATTGGGTTTCAGGAAGGTACATTTATTCCTCGTTAAATCTGAGGACAAACACAGCTGGTAGGTGTAAGGCAAAGTCCCATCTTCATAGCTTGGTGGGAACCTACGGCCGGTATTTGGATAAGGGTCAGGACCAAAACACTGAAGTAATTTGGGATTTCCTGACTTTCGCAATTTCATCACAATGGCCAGTGTAACGGTCAGGAGGAACAAAAATGAGATCAAGGCTAAAGCCAGCACCAAGTAAAACTGTAAATCAGACTGAGATGCGGAGTCACCCGATTGGTCGCTCATTTCCGGAAGAGCCTCTTGGAAGTTCTCGGCGAACACCAGGCTGACAGTCACTGTGGCGGAGAGAGGCGGCTGCCCGTTATCCTTCACCAGGATGACCAGCCTGTGCTTCACAGCATCTCTGTCCGCAAAGGCGCGGGCTGTCCGGATCTCC
>QXTE01000333.1:675246-693459 GCA_003942145.1 Platysternon megacephalum
GGAGAGCCTTTATCTGTGGCTGTGATTGTGATATTGTACTCCGGGGTTCTCTCCCTGTCCAGGGTGCTGTCTGTGAGGAGCTTGTAGTAATTGTTTGACGAAACCGCTATTTTAAAAGGCAACTTGTGTTGAATGTGACACGTGACTTCTCCGTTTTCTCCCGTATCTTGGTCACGAACTTTGATCAGAGCTATCACTGTCCCGGGTACTGAGTCTTCAGCTACCGGGCTGGACACGGATGTAAACGTCAAATCCGGGGCATTGTCGTTTTCGTCAAGTATTGTTATTTGAACTTTCGAGTGAGCGGACTGGCCACCCCCGTCCCTGGCTTCTACCCCCAACATGTATTTATGTGTGTCTTCAAAATCTAGAATCCGTGTATTCGTAATTCTTCCTTTCTCAGGATCTAAATAAAATAATGTACGCGCATTATCTGGTATGTTGCTGAATGAGTATGTGATTTGGGCATGTACCCCTTCGTCCTGATCCGTGGCTTTGACCTGAAGCACTAAGGAGCCCTTTGGTAGGTTTTCCCTCACACTGACTTTGTAGATCTCCTCAGTAAATTCGGGGGGATTGTCGTTAGCGTCAGTGACATTAACCCTAATATGAGCCGTCCCGGATCTGACTGGATCTCCCCCATCCACGGCCGACAGGATCAAGTGATGAGAGTTTTGGTTTTCGCGATCCAAAGATTTTTCCAGCACTAATTCTGGGTATTTATTTCCATCCGGGCTCTCCTTCACAGCCAGGGTAAAATGTGGATTCTTGCTGAGTTGGTAACTCTGCACTGAGTTGACCCCAACGTCTGGATCTTGCGCAGATTCTAGCGGAAACCGCGCACCAGGCAATGCTGATTCAATAACTTCTAAATCAATGTTGTTTGTCTTGAACCGCGGGGCGTTATCATTAATGTCCTCGATTGCTACATTCACATGGAAAACATTCAAAGGATTTTCCACCACCGTTTCGAGTGTCAGGACACAAAGGGGAGTCTCCCCGCATATCTCCTCCCGGTCTATCCTGCCATTCACATACAGGTTGCCATTTTCCCCATTCACACTGAAATATTGCTTTTCCGAACTAACACGGAGCTTCCGCTGCTGCAATTTTCTGATATTTAATCCCAAATCCTTGGCGAGATTCCCCACAAGGGAACCTTTCGCCATTTCCTCAGGAATCGAATAACGAATCTGCTCCGAGACCGCCCGGCAGAACAAAGACAATAAGAAGGGAAACAACAGTACTTGCCGTGTGACTGCCCGGCTCGGCTCTCGGCACCTGATTTCCATCCCGGTCTGTGCCAGATTTGCTCTCTCCTTTCCTTGTTTTTGGTTACATCAATGTTTACAAATCCCATCAGGGCAAAGGAATCCGCGGCAGAGGGGTAAACATTCCCGTACTGTGTGTTCTAACGGCCGTTCCCTTTTCTTAGCCGGACTGTGAAGGTCTCTCTGCTGTTTCCTCTCCGATCTGCGCTGTGTGACAGAGCAATCGCAGCGGAGGAGGCTCGGATGGATCTTCGGCTCCAGCCCTGTCTCCGCATTGGCCAACAGCGGCACTCCGAGTCTCAACGGGAGAACTGCAATAGCAGCGATCTTATCAAGGCGCCGGTACAGCTCTACTCACAATCATGCTTGTTATGTGTTTTTTTCTTCTAATTTGCATTACATGTAGTATAGTAAAAGCATTGCCGTGAAGTATAAAAATAGTGTTTCTTAACATAAGTATAAATGTAAAATCTAAATGCTTTTTGAATATATGTGTGTATGTGTGTTTGTGTCTGTTTACTGATAGTGTAACACTTAACATTCTTGAGATTTCTTTGCCTTTGTTTACATATACATATGCGTGTATGTGTGGGTGTACGTCTTGGTGTGTGTCTGTGTGATGAATATGTACAAGAACAACAATTTCCATGTAATAACCACATCCTCTGCAAACACTCCTATGGGTAAGATTTAGCTAAGCACAGTTCTAAAGAGTTTGACAGAAAGCAATAGTTTTTAAACCCAATAGCACGAGTGATTGCGGGTTCAAAATATAAATCTAAACTCCCGAGCAAAACTATTTTCGTGGTTAGCCCTTATTGTCACTTTTAGGTTATCTTTCCTTCGAAAGTAATCTGCCCACTCACAATACAAAGGTTGTTTCTAAAAAGTACTAAGAAAATGTCTCTTGAGTTGAACTATAATGAAAAACCAGGTCCTTTTCTCTCATAGAACCGCGCTAAAGAACACTTTAATAGTTTTCCAGACATTCCAAAAACTAAATATGAATGGAAAAGTGAAATGAGTCCTAGTGAGCCAATGTATTCAAAGTCTTCCCAGTGATACAAAGACAAAGGAGACCGTCAAATAATGAAAGTATAATCACGTGCCCACTATGCAAACATATTTGAGTTAGCCCTTCTTTGATTGCTTTAAACAATGTGCTATGGAAACATATATTACTATTTTAATAAAAAATACAATAAATGTTAGAATCTTTTCTTTTATTGGACCAACTTCTGTTGGCGAGAGAGACAGACAAGCTTTCGAGCTTACACCGAGCTCTTCTTCTGACCTGAAGAAGAGCTTGGTGTAATCTCGAATGCTTGTCTTTCTCACCAACAGAAGTTGGTCCAATAAAAGACAATACCTAACCCATCTTGTCTATCTAATATCCTGGAACCAACTCGGCTACAACACCGCATACAGAATATTTTCGGTAATGCTAACTACATGCTATAAAAACATATTACTGTAATGTGCCATCAATTTCTCAAGACTCAATATAAGACAAAAGAACATTATTATTGCAGGAAATTTAAAAGACTGTCTAAATAGTCTCTTCTTCTTAATCAAACATTTACATAACTTTAGCTTCATGATTATGCATTTCTACCCTGCATTATTTGCAATACGGAAAGTCAGATGAAATCATATTTGGAGTTAAATACACTGGTTTATAAAAATAAGTTAATATTGAGAACTGTGCTGTCACTGACACATTTTGCCCTTCAGTAACATTCTTATTCTCTCTGATCTATGTTTCTAAAAGTATAGGAAAATGTCCTTACTTTGTAATATCTGAAGTAAGGTAAATTATATAGTATCACAGACTAAAGGCAGATTCAAGTTTTGAACAAATCAACGTTTCATGAGAACTGCAAAAGGGAACTAGGAAATCTATTTTCTAAATGGGTTCACAATGTAAATATTATTACATAAAATATATTTATATATACATATCCGTCCAATACTCTGAGAACAACATTGACGCCAAACTCAATTCCGAATAGCATGCTAGAGTCTGGTTCGGATGATCAAAGCTTTAAAAGAAAAACATCTAGTATAACCGAGAATCTCTCTCTCTCCCCGCCCCCCAACATTCTCTCTAATACAGGCCCCCAAACACTTGATGCACTCAGTAATTCTCTAGCGATTAACAGCTAGCTACATTTACAAATATAAATCACAAGATTAAGCAGATATTAGCTGACCTGAATGGACGTCAGATCCCTGTTATTGTCTAACTCTTCAGTAATTAGAATAGGATCCTTTATCTCACAAGAGTGCTGACTAGTCAGAGTATTTGCATAGTTTGATTTGGGAAAGTTGAACTGGCTCTTTCTGGAGTCCGTGGTGAGAGAAACCTCATGTGAGTAGGGGTGAAGAAAACCTCTGACTCCATCGAGCCCCACAAACTGCGAGACGGGAACTCCACTGAAAGTCACACTCGAGGAGTCAAAGAGCTGCGAGTTTCTCCACCTGCGGAGCCTCAGGGCCAGTAACACTATGATAAAGGTAAAGAACAAGCAGGAAACGGAAGCCACAGCGATCACCAAATACAAGGTGAGGTTGGACTGGGGGTCTGCAGGAGCTGAGAGGCTGCTTAAATCGGAGAGGATTTCGGGGATGCGGTCAGCCACCACCACCGTGACAGTGACCGTGGCAGAGAGAGGGGGCTGCCCGTTGTCCTTCACTAAAACCACTAGACTGTGCTTGAGGGCATCTTTGTCGAGNAAGGAAGAGAGCGGAGCTTCCTGGATCTGACCCTCGGTAACAGAGTAGGTGACTCTGGCGTTCTCCCCTCCGCCGGAGTCATGCGCCCTCAGGGAGAAAACGGAGGCTCCGCTCGGGTTATTCTCCGTAACATAGGCGGTATACAGGAGCGCCGCCAGGCGCCCTAGACGGCGGAAGGTCCCGCCCCAAAATTGCGCTGACGACGGGGCGCTGGCGCCCCCCAAATAGTAGCGCCCTAGGCGACCACCTATTTCGCCTAATGGGTTGCGCCGGCCCTGGCGGTATAGGATGTTTTATCGAAGAAAGGGGCGTTGTCCTTCGTGTCTAAAATCCGGAGTGGCATCGTGGTGGCTGTAGAAAGAGGAGGAGTCCCTTTGTCCATGGCGGTCACTGTGATGTTGAATGCTGCCACCTGCTCCCTGTCCAGGGCTCGGTCTGTCACCAGCCTGTAATAATTATCAAACGATTTCCTCAGCTGGAAGAGGAGGTTGCTGGGTGTGGAGCAGGTGACCTCTCCGTTCTCTCCGGAATCTAGATCTTGCACATTTAAAAGGGTGATCACAGTCCTGGGGGGAGAGTTCTCACGGATCGAGGTGACAAGAGATGTGATTGTGAATTCTGGAGCATTGTCATTTACATCGCTAACAACGTTCGCAATTATGGATCTGTCAAAAAGGCCTCCCCCGTCATGGGCTTGCACCTCGATTTCATATAACACAACTTCTTCAACGGCATGTTTCCCATGACTGTTAATTCTCCCGCCCTTGAATCCAATGTCCATGAAGCTTTATTAGTTATCTTTCTGATTTGAGTATTTGAACATAAGAACATAAGAATGTCCCTACTGGGTCAGACCAAGGGTCCATTTAGGCCAGTATCCTTTCTTACGACAGTGGCCAGTAACAGATACCCCAGAGGGAATGAACAGAACAGTTAATCATCAAGTGATCCATCCCCTGTCACTCATTCCCAGCTTCTGGCAAACAGAGGTTAGGGACACCATTCCTGCCCATCCTGGCTAATAGCCATTGATGGACCTATCCTCCATGAATTTATCTAGTTCTTTTTTGAACCCTATTATGGTCTTGGCCTTCACATCCTCTGGCAAGGAGTTCCACAGGTTGACTGTGTGAAAGTCACCAAGTGATTTCCCTTCCCTGAGAAACCCCTATGGCAATCCGTATTAGTGGCCATTAGGGGGAAGCAGAAGCCTCACATACACAGAACCTTGAACTTTTCAACTGTTTTTTCTCTCCTGCCTTGAGGCAGAGGATACTAGCTCCAAACCAGTTTTCACTGACCAGATAGTAGAATCACAGGGTCTGGAACCACCAATCAAGTGTTAACACGGCAAGGGTCGCTATCTGAATGTGTATAAAGGATCTGTGAAACTTGTGTAAATCAGAGTCTTTGTACCAAGGTGCAAAACTCTCCTTTCTTCTGCAGAATAAAGCAATCTTTCCTTATCTCTGTCTGGCTGTTTTGGCTCTCAGCTAGGCGGACCCGATATTTCAGTAACAACTGTGCGTTGTGTGAAGAAATACTTCCTTTTATTTGTTTTAAACCTGCTGCCTATTAATAATTTCATTTGGTGACCCCTAGTTCTTATGTTATGAGACGTAGTAAACAACATTTCCTTATCTACTTTCTCTACGCCAGTCATGATTTTATAGACCTCAATCATATCTCCCCTTAGCCGTCTCTTTTCCAAGATGAAAAGTCCCAGTTTTATTAATCTCTACTCATACAGAAGCCGTTCCATACCCCAAATCATTTTAGTTGCCTTTTTCTGAATCTTTTCCAATTCCAATATATCTTTTTTGAGTTGGGACGACCACATCTGCACATAGTATTCAAGATATGGGCATACCATGGATTTATATAGAGTCAGCATGATATTTTCTGTCCTATAATCTGTTTCTTAATTATTCCCAGCATTCTGTTCACTTTTTTGACTGCCGCTGCACATTTAGTGGATGTTTTCAGAGGACTATTCACAATGACTCCAAGATCTCTTTCTTGAGTGGTAACAGCTAATTTAGACCCCATCATTTTATATGTATAGTTGGGATTATGCTTTCCAATGTGTATTACTTTGCATTTATCAACATTAAACTTCATCTGCCATTTTGTTGTTCAGTCACCCAGTTTTGAGAGATCCTTTTGTAGCTCTTTGCAGTCTGCTTTGGACTTAACTATCTTGAGTAGTTTTGTATCATCTGCAAATTTTGCCACCTCACTGTTTACCCCTTTTTCCAGATCATTTATGAACATGTTGAATAGGACTGGTCCTAGAACAGACCCCTGGGGGACACTACTATTTACCTCTCTCCATTCTGAAAACTGACCATTTATACCTACCCTTTGTTTCCTATCTTTCAATCAGTTACCAATCCATGAGAGCACCTTCCCTCTTATCCCGTGACAGCTTACTTTGTATAAGAGCCTTTGGTGAGGGACCTTGTCAAAGGCTTTCTGAAAATCTAAGTACACTATATCCACTGGATCCCCTTGGTCCACATGCTTGTTGACCCCCTCGAAGAATTCCAGTAGATTGGTGAGGCATTATTTCCCTTTACTAAAACTGTGTTGACTCTTCCTCAACAAATCATGTTCATCTATATGTCTGACAATACTGTTCTTTATTATAGTTTCAACCAGTTTGCCTGGTACTGAAGTCAGACTTACAGGCCTGTAATTGCCGGGATCACCTCTGGAGCCCTTTTTAGAAATTGGTGTCACATTAGCTATCCTCCAGTCATCTGGTACAGAAGCTGATTTAAATGATAGGTTACAGACTACAATTAGTAGTTCTGCAATTTCACATTTGAGTTCCTTCAGAACTCTTGGGTGATTACCACCTGGTCCTGGTGACTTATTGCTGTTTAATTTATCAATTTGTTCCAAAACCTCCTGTAATGATACCTCAATCTGGGATAGTTCCTCAGATCTGTCACGTAAAAAGAATGGCTCAGGTTTAGGAATCTCCCTCGTATCCTCAGCTGTGAAGACCAATGCAAAGAATTCATTTAGTTTGTCTGCAATGGCCTTATCATCCTTGAGTGCTCCTTTAGCACCTCGATCGTCCAGTGGCCCCACTGGTTGTTTAGCAGGCTTCCTGCTTCTGATGTACTTAAATTTTTTTTGCTATTTCTTTTTGAGTCTTTGGCTAACTGTCCCTCAAATTCTTTTTTGGCCTTCCTAATTGTATTTTTACACTTCATTTGCCAGTGTTTATGCTCCTTTCTATTTTCCTCACTAGGATTTAACTTCCACTTTTTAAAGGATGCCTTTTTGCCTCTCACTGCTTCTTTTACTTTGTTGTTTAGCCATGGTGGCTCTTTTTTTGGTTCTCTTACTATGTTTTTTTAATTTGGGGTATACATTTAAGTTGAACCTCTATCATGGTGTCTTTAAAAAGTTTCCACACAGCTTGCAGAGATTTAACTTTTGGCACTGTAGTCTTTAATTTCTGTTTAACCTCCTCATTTTTGTAGTTCCCCTTTCTGAAATTAAATGCTACAGTGTTGGGCCACTGTGGTGTTTTTCCTGCCACACGGATATTAAATTTTATAATATTATGGTCACTATTACCAAATGGTCCAGCTATATTCACTTCTTGGACTAGATCCTGTGCTCCACTTAGGACTAAATCAAGAATTGCCTCTCCTCTGGTGGGTTCCAAGATCAGCTGCTCCAAGAAGCAGTCATTTAAGGTGTCAAGAAACTTTATCTCTGCATCCCATCCTGAGGTGACATGTGACATTTTACCTCTTGGGGTATTCCTTCACCCGGATCAGTCACTTTCACTGTCACCATCCTGGACCCCGTAGGCATATTTTCTAAAACATTAACTTTATAGACAGGCTGACTGAAAACTGGTGCATTGTCATTTAGCATCGTTAACAATAACACGGATTTGCACAGTGCCGGACCTGACTGGATCTCCCCCGTCAGTGACTGTGAGGATTAGATCATGGATCTAGCTTGTTCTTTGCGGTCCAGAGACTTTTCCAGCACCAGTTCTGCATATTTAACTTCATCTGATCCAGTTTGCAAATCCAGAGAGAAATGCCTGTTACTGCTGAGGTGGTAGCTCTGGAGAGAATTTATCACTAAGGCCTGGTCTACACTACGATTTTAGTTCAAATTTAGCAGCGTTAATCCGAATTAACCCTGCACCCGTCCACACAACGAAGCCATTTACTTCGATATAAAGGGCTCTTAAAATCGGCATTGCCGGTTTGAATTAGGGTTAGTGGGGACGAAATTCAATGGTATTGGCCTCCGGGAGCTATCCCACAGTGCACCATTGTGACCGCTCTGGACAGCAATCTAAACTTGGATGCTCTGGCCAGGTAGACAGGAAAAGCCCCGCGAACTTTTGAATTTCATTTCCTGTTTGCCCAGCGTGGAGAGCACAGGTGACCACACAGAGCTCATCAGCACAGGTAACCATGCAGTCCGAGAACCGAAAAAGCGCACCAGCATGGACCACACGGGAGGTACTGGATCTGATTGCTATATGGGGAGAGGATTCCATGCTAGCAGAACTACGGTCCAAGAGACGAAATGCCAAAACATTTGACAAAATCTCCAAGGGCATGATGGAGAGAGGCCACAATAGGGACTCATATCAGTGACGTGTGAAAGTTAAGGAACTCCGACAAGCCTACCAGAAAACCAAAGAAGCAAACGGACGATCCGGGGCAGAGACGCAGACATGCCGCTTCTATGATGAGCTGCATGCAATTCTAGGGGGGGGGGGGGCGCCACCACTACCCCCCCCCTGACCGTGGATTCCGAGGAGGGGTTACTCTCAGCCATGCATGAGGATTCTGCGGATGGGGAAGAGGAGGATGAGGATGAGGATGAGCTTGCGGAGAGCACACAGCACTCCGTTCTCCCCAACAGCCAGGATCTTTTTCTCACCCTGACTGAAGTACCCTCCGAACCCTCCCAAGGCAGTATCGCAGACCCCCTGGAAGGGACCTCTGGTGAGTGTACCTTTGTAAATATCAAACATGGTTTAAAAAGAAGCATTTTTTAATGATTAATTTGCCCTGAGGACTTGGGATGCATTAGCGGCCAGTACAGCTACTGGAAAAGTCTGTTAACGTGTCTGGTGATGGAGCGTAAATCCTCCAGGGACATTTCCATGAAACTCTCCTGGAGGTACTCCAAAAGCTTTTGCAGAAGGTTTCTGGGCAGGGCAGCCTTATTCTGTCCTCCATGGTAGGATACTTGACCACGCCATGCTAGCAGCAAGTAATCTGGTATCATTGCATGACAAAGCTTGGCAGCGTATGGTCCCGCTGTTTGCTGGCATTCAAGCAACATCTGTTCTTTATCTTGCTGTGTTATCCTCAGGAGAGTGATATCGTTCATGGTAACCTGGTTGAAATACAGGAATTTAATTAAGGGGACAGAGGTGGCCGTTCCTACTGGGCTGTTTGCCTGTGGCTGAAAATAAATCCTTCCCTGCAGTGAGCCAAGCGGTTGGGGGTGGGGGAGGGGCAATGGCGCTGAGCTTTTCGCGTTTGGCTAGCAGGGATCTTCCCTGATACCAGCCACGTGGTGGGGGGAGGGGTAAAGCGATCATCCCGCAGAATTGGATGGGTGGTGGTGGGGTTAAGTTTGGTTTCTGCTGCTGCACATTAACAGGAAAACTGCAGCACTCAAAGGCCTTTGCTTGGTATGGGAAAGGAGGGCGCTGCTTTTTATTAAGGTTGCAGAAGCTGAAAGACAGTGGCTTACCATGGCTGCATACAAGCCGAATTCTGTTGCCCGGCCCTGCATCTGTGATCTCTAACACCAAAGCCGCAGGCACTCAATATAAGATGCAAAATGCGACCTTGTACCGAAATCACATGTGCTATGTAATGTGAATAGTGTTGTTCACCGTGAAAGAGTATAAGCATTGTTCTATAAAATGTATCTTTTTAAATACTTCTCTCCCTTTTTTCCCCTCCTCCCGCAGCTGCAAATTTTTCAAGCCTCCCTCCTTCGTCCCGAAGGCTCTCTCAGACAGGGCAGTGAAAAAAAACGCACGCGAGACGAGATGTTCTCGGAAATTATGCAATCGACCCGCGATAAAAGAGCTCATCTGAATGAGTGGAAGGACACGGTATCAAAGTTCAGGAAAGATGCCAGTGACCGTGAGGACAAGAGGGACCAACTTGAGGACACGAGGGACCAACTTGAGGACACGAGGGACGCTCGAGATGAGAGGTGGCGGGATGCAACGCTGGGACTGCTGCGTGAGCAAACGGACATGCTCCGGCGTCTGGTGGAGCTTCAGGAACGGCAGCAGCAGGATCACAGAGTGCCACTGCAGCCCCTGTATAACCGCCCTCCCCCCTCCCCAAGTTCCATAGCCTCCTCACCCAGACGTGTAAGAACGCGGGAGGGGGGAAGGGGAGAGGGGCTCCGTGCACCCTGCCACTCCACTCCACCCCAGTGGACAGCCCAAGCAAAAGGCTGTCATTATTTTGAACTTTTTTAGTGACCTTTTCCTTCCCTCCTATCCTCCTCCCAAACCCCACCTGGGCTACCTTGTCAGTTCTCTCCCTATGTTTATAATCAATTAATAAAGAATGCATGATTTTTAAACGATACTGACTTTATTTCTTTGAAAGCAAGCTGTGATCGAAGGGGGGAGGGTGGGTTGCTTACAGGGAATGAGTCAATCAAGGGGACAGGTTTTCATCAAGGAGAAACAAACAGAACTTTCACACCGTAGCCTGGCCAGTCATGAAACTTGTTTTCAAAGCTTCTCTGATGCGCACCGCTTCCCGGTGTGCTCTTCTAATCGCCCTGATGTCTGGCTGCACGTAATCAGCGGCCAGGCGGTTTGCCTCAGCCTCCCACCCCGCCATAAACGTCTCCCCCTTACTCTCACAGAAATTGTGGAGCACACAGCAAGCAGCAATAACAATGGGAATGTTGGTTTGGCTGAGGTCTGAGCGAGTCAGTAACGTGCGCCAGCGACCCTTTAAACGTCCAAAGGCACATTCTACCACCATTCTGCACTTGCTCAGCCTGTAGTTGAACAGCTCCTGACTACTGTCCAGGCTGCCTGTGTATGGCTTCATGAGCCATGGCATTAAGGGGTAGGCTGGGTCCCCAAGGATAACTATAGGCATCTCAACATCCCCAACGGTTATTTTCCGGTCTGGGAAGTAAATCCCTTGCTGCAGCCGTTTAAACAGACTAGTGTTCCTGAAGACGCGAGCGTCATGAACCCTTCCCGGCCATCCCACGTTGATGTTGGTGAAACGTCCCTTGTGATCCACCAGTGCTTGCAGCACCATTGAAAAGTACCCCTTGCGGTTTATGTACTGGCTGCCCTGGTGCTCCGGTGCCAAGATAGGGATATGGGTTCCATCTATCGCCCCACCACAGTTAGGGAATCCCATTGCAGCAAAGCCATCCACTATGACCTGCACATTTCCCAGAGTCACTACCTTTGGTAGCAGCAGCTCAGCGATTGCTTTGGCTACTTGCATCACAGCAGCCCCCACAGTAGATTTTCCCACTCCAAATTGATTACCGACTGACCGGTAGCTGTCTGGCGTTGCAAGCTTCCACAGGGCTATCGCCACTCGCTTCTCAACTGTGAGGGCTGCTCTCATCTTGGTATTCTGGCGCTTCAGGGCAGGGGAAAGCAAGTCACAAAGTTCCATGAAAGTGCCCTTACGCATGCGAAAGTTTCGCAGCCACTGGGAATCGTCCCACACCTGCAACACTATGCGGTCCCAACAGTCTGTGCTTGTTTCCCGGGCCCAGAATCGGCGTTCCACAGCGAGAAGCTGCCCCATTAACAACATGATCTCCAAAGCACCGGGGCCCGTGGCGTGAGACAATTCTGTGTCCATGTCCATGTCTTCATCACTCTCGTCGCCGCGCTGCCGTAGCCGCCTCCTCCTCGCCTGGTTTTTCAGGTCCTGGTTCAGCATAAACTGCACGATAATGCACAAGGTGTTTACAATGTTCATGACTGCTGTCTTGAGCTGAGCAGGCTCCATGCTTGCCGAGGTATGGCGTCTGCACAGTTCACCCAGGAAAAAAGGCGCGAAACGGTTGTCTGCCGTTGCTTTCATGGAGGGAGGGGGAGGATGTTCCCAGAACCACCCGCGACAATGTTTTTTGCCCCATCAGGCATTGGGATCTCAACCCAGAATTCCAATGGGCGGGGGAGACTGCGGGAACTATGGGATAGCTATGGGATAGCTACCCACAGTGCAACGCTCCGGAATTCGACGCTAGTCTCGGTACATGGACGCGCACCGCCGAATTAATCTGCTTAGTGTGCACTCGAATTTATACAATCGGTTGCCAAAAATCGAATTCTGTAAATTCGGAGTAATCCCGTAGTGTAGACATACCCTAAATCTGGGTCTTGCGCTTCCTGCAAGGGAAACTGCGATCCCGGTGCTGTTGTCTCACTGCTTTTTACTTCTGATTCTTCCGCCTGAAAGTTGGGAGCATTGTCTTTAATATCTGTGATTTCAACTTCAACTCTATAAAGCTTCATTTTTTCTTCAACAAAAATCTCAAAATCTTGTACTTCTAATAGCGCAATCATAGTCCCCGGTGGACAGTCCTCGGGGACTGAATTGAAGAGAGACCTGATAGTAATTTCAAGAGCATTGTAATTCACATCATTGACCACAACAACTTTTGATCTGTCAAAATGGCCTTCCTCGTCATGCGCTTGCACCTCAATTTCACATAACGCAGATTCCTCAAAGTTCAGGTTCCCCACGAATGTTATTCCACCCTTCTTTTGAGTCCAAGTGGAATATTTTGGAAGCTTTCTCTGTTATTTTCCTGAATGAGTATCTCTTTGTTGACTCCTTCATCCAGATCGGTGGCTTTTACTGTAACCACCCTGGAACCTTTCTGCAAATTTTCCAAAATGTTCACTTTCTAGACAGGCTCACTAAAAACCAACACATTGTCATTTGCATCAAGAACGATAATTCTAATTTGCACAGTGACACACCTGACTGGATCCCCCCATCTCTAGCTGTGAGGACTAGATCGTGAACAGGTTTTTCTTTTCTGTCCAAAGACTTTTCCAGCACCAATTTGGCATATTTTACTCCATTTGATCCATTTTGCACACCGAGAGAAAAGTGCGTATTACTGCTGAGCTGGTAGCTCTGGAGAGTATTAGTTCCAAAATCGGTGTCCTGCACTTCTGGGAGAAGAAATTGCGACCCTGGAGCTGTTGTTTCATTATTTTTTATCTCAATTTCTTCTGCTTGGAAGCTGGGAGCATTGTCATTTATATCTGTGATTTCAATTTCAACTCATTTTATCCTCCACTATAACCTCACTGTTTAACAGACACTCCCTCCAGCCCGTCACAGATCTGCTCTCTGTCTATCCTTTCCGTGGCGATTAAATGGCTTCTCAAAATTCAAAGCAAAATACCGCTTTGGTTACCATTTTGAAGGCAGTGTCTGGGCAGATTCTCTATTTGATTCCGGCGTAAATGGAGAAAGGATCTTTCATGGGGAATGTGGTCTGAGAGCTGCTTTGCATTCAGCCCCAGATCCTTTGCCACATTCCCCATGAAAGATCCTTTCTCCATTTACGCTGGAATCAAATAGCGAATCTGCCCAGACACTGCCTTCAAAATGGTAACCAATATAAAGCAGAACAGAGCTTGCCCTTTGCAGTGCCAGAGCCTTTGTGTATCTGCCATTCCTGCGGAGATGTGGAGAAGCATCTGATTCTCCATCAGGGAAAAGCTCTCTGTTTAGATTTTATCTTTGGGTAAATGTTTCCGAAAATATCAATAATTAAACCAAATCCAATTTCAGCGAATATCGTTCTTTACTGTCGTCCAGACCCGGTGTGTGTGTGTGAATCTGTTAACTCTGTGTTCTGTGCTAAGTAACTGCGGGCTGGGCTAGCTGGATCTCTCATTGCATTTCTCCCCTTGATTGGTGAACAGTGGCACTCAGAGCCTCAACCAATAAATGCAGCATCTCCACGCTGGAAATTTTAAACCGGAATTTATATTTGAGATTTAATATTGTAAATAAGCCACTTTCTGTTTCTTTGGTAAATATACCTGATGCCGAGGGAAGGAACAAAATGTTGGGTGCTGGGGGATCTCACTTTATTCCTTTGAAAGAGTTACTGATAACATTTGGTGTAGTTTAAATATGGTTGTGTATGTATTATACATACTCAGATTTTTCTAGACTTATCAGATATGTCTTTTAATCTAACAGTCCATCTGTCTGAATGTCATTCGTGTGTTCAGTTGTCATATTCTAATATCCTCTTTTAGTGACCTTATTCTTAATATATACATATGTCGCATGAAGTAATATTTTGTTCACATCTCAGATATTTTGACCTGGTCAAATCTGCCATTTAAGTCACAGTATTCATTACCAGCTCAATGGATGAAACAGGAATACAGAAAACATGAGTGCTCACTATGGATGAGCTCTGTCAAATGGGTGACAAAATAATTTGTACTCCATACATTTTCAATTCTTGTAATTTTAACATTCAGTTAACAATTGAGAATAAAATGAGAGGCTTCATTAAAAATTATACCAGAAAAGGGCAATAATACATAAATGCAAAATATGAATGGACAAATGTGTGTATTTATATACAGATGTCCAACACACACATATACAGATATATACCACATATCTGGTAGTAATACCAGTTTGACAAACTGCCTACCCATATAATGAATAAAATCACATGATTATTTGGTTTATTCTGCACCTTTGGTCACTGAGACTCACAGACTTCAAGGCCAGAAGGCAACCATTGTGATCATCGAGTCTGACCGCCTGCACATTGCAGGCCACAGAACCTCACCCACCCATAACTTCTCACTGAGTTACTGAAGTCCTTAAAGTCCTCATGATTTAAAGATTTCAAATTGCAGAGAATCCACCATTTACTCTAGTTTAAACCAGTAAGTGACCCATGCCCCATGATGCAGAGGTAGGCAATCCCCCCCCCCCCCCCCCCCCCCCCCCCCCCCCCCCCCCCCCCCCCCCCCCCCCGCCCCCCCCCGCCCCCCCCCGCCCCCCCCCCCGCCCCCCCCCACACCCCCCCCCCCCCCCCGCCCCCCCCCACACCCCCCCCCCCCCCCCGCCCCCCCCCCCCCCGCCCCCCCCCGCCCCCCCCCGCCCCCCCCCGCCCCCCCCCCCCCCGCCCCACCCCCCCCCCCCCCCCCGCCCCAGTCTCTGCCAATCTGACCCCTGGAAAAATTCCTTCCCAACCTCAAATATGGTGATCAGTAGGATCCTGAGCATGTTGGCAAAACCCACCAGCCATACACCTGAGAAAATATTGTCTGTAGTAACTCAGAACCCTCCCCATCTAGTGTCCCATCTCCAGCCATTGGGGATATTTGCTACTAGCAGTTGCAGATAGCCTACAATGGGAAGTGGCCTATCTCATCATACCTTCCTTTCCCTAAAATTATCAAGCTCAGTCTTGAAGCCAGTTAGGGTTTTTGCTCCCATTGTTCCCCTTGGAAGGCTATTTTAGAACCTCACTCCTCTGCTGGTTAGAAATCTTTATCTAATTTCAAGACTAAACGTGTTGAGGGCCAGTTCATATCCATCTGTTCTTGTGTCAATATTGGTGCTTAACTTAAATAACTCCTTTCCCTCCCTGGTATTGATCCTTCTGATGCATTTATAGAGAGCAATCATATCTCCCATCAGTCTTCTTTTGGTTAGGCTAAACAAGCTAAATTCCAAGAGTCTCTTGTCAGTGTAGATTTCCATTCCTCTGATAATCCTAGCGGCCCTGTTCTGCACCTGTTCCTGTTTGAATTAATCTTTCTTAAACATGGGAGACCAGAACTGCACACAATATTCCAGATGAGGTCTTGTATAATGGTAATAACACTTCCCTATGTCTACTGGAAATACCTTGCCTGATGAATCATAGGATTGCATTAGCTTTTTCATGGCTGCATCACTTTGGAGGCTCATAGTCATCCTGTGATTGACCGATACACCCAGGCTGTTCTCTTCCTCTGTCACTTCCAACTGACACATCTCCAGCTTATTGCCAAAATTCTTGTTTAGTCACCAAGGGTATGACCTTGCACTTTACACTATTAAATTTCATCCAATTTCTATTACTCTAGGTTTCAAGAAGTCGTCAGATCTTCTTGTATGATATTACAGTCCTTCCCCATATTGGCAATACCTCCCAACCTTGTGTCATCCAGAAATTTTATTAGCACACTCCCTTTTTTAGTGCCAAGGTCATTAATCAAAATGTTAAATAAGATTGGTCCCAAGACTGATCCCTGAGGAACTCCAGTAGTAACCTCCCTCCAAACTGATAATTCACCTTTCAGTATGATTCACTGTAGTTTCCCCTTTAACCTGTTCCTTATCCACCTTTCAGTTTTCATATTAATCCCTATCTTTTCCAATTTAACTAATAATTTCTCATGTGGAACTGTATCAAATGCCTTACTGAAATCCAGGTAGATTAGATCTACTGCATTTCCTTTGTCTAAAAAATCAGCTATCTTCTCCAAAAAGGAGATCAGGTTGGTCCGTCATGATCTACCTTTTGTAAAACCATGTTGTATTTCATCCCCGTTACCGTTTACCTCTTTGTCCTTACCTACTTTCTCTTTCAAAATTTGTTCCAAGACCTTGAATACAATTTAGGTCAAACTAACAGGCCTGTAGTTTCCTGGATCACTTTCTCTCCTTTCTTATAAATAGGTACTATATTAGCAATTTTCTAATCATAGGTCATGACCCCCAAGTTTACAGATTCATTCAGTTGCACTCTGTCCACTATTTAATCTTTCATGACAAGTTGTGAGATCCCAAGTCACTGACCACTTCAAAAATTTGAAATATTTCCAGAGAAATATTTCCTTTCCCCCTCCAAATGTAGAATATGCTCCCTTGCCACACCTAGACTTATTTAAATGGTCCCATACCCACCACAGATATTATTCTCTCATGCACCAGTGACAGTTCTAAGGTTCGCCACCTGGGGATCCTGAAGGGCTGTAAGTACATCTACGTTATGGAAAAGGAGAGAGTTTCACATTCCCATTGGGAATCAAAGTTTGCTCTTAACTCTGAAAAGTGGTACAAAGAAATTTCCCCAAAACATGACATTTGTATGTATATGAAGGCTTTTGGAGGACATTTCTAAATATTTGTATAACTCCTTGTGAACACTGAACATTGGCTCATGGTAGCTAAGAGAAATCTGGTGTTACAACTGCAAATAAAGAAAAATTGCCCTATAATTTTTTTTTAATCTCACAAATATTTGGAAAAGTGTTTTTCCCTTTTAAATTGTGTGGCATAACCAGAATAACTAATAGCGTTATGTAAAGATTTTAATATCACTTACTTAGCATGATACATCAAGGCTCTGCCACTGCTGAGTATGCCATTAAAACATCTATATCACGCCACCACCCAACACAATGCTATAATAGAAAGACATTACCCAAAGAACAAGAGTATCTTTCTATACTTGCAGCTATAACAACTACTCAAGATCTTACAGAATCATAGAATTGTAGGACTTGAAGGGACTTCTAGATGTCATCTAGTGCAATCCCCTGCACTCATGGCAGGACTAAGTATTATCTAGACCAGGGATAGGCAACCTTTCAGAAGTGGTGTGCCGAGTCTTCATTTATTCACTTTAATTTAAGGTTTCGCATGCCGGTAATACATTTTAATGTTTTTTAGACAGTCTCTCTCTATAAGTCTATATTATATAACTAAATTATTGTTGTATGTAAAGTAAACAAGGTTTTCAAAATGTTTAAGAAGCTTCATTTAAAATTAAATTAAAATGCTGATCTTACGCCGCCAGCCTGCTCAGTCCACTTCCAGCCTGGGGTTCTGTTCACCTAGGCCGGCAGCGGGCTGAGCGGGGCCTGCAGCCGGGATGCCGGCTGTCAAGGGGCCGGCAGCCAGGACCCCAGACCTGGGGGGGTTCAGGGGTCAGGGCAGAGGGCTGGGTGTGTGTGGAGGGTGCAGGGCAGAAGGCTGGGTGTGTGTGGGGGGGTAAGGGCAGAGGGCAGTGGGGGTGTGGGGGGTTCAGGGGTCAAGGCAGAGGGCTGGGGGGCGTGGGGGGTGTAGGGCAGAGGGCTGGGTGTGTGTGGGGGTTCAGGGGTCAGGGAAGAGGGCAGCGGGGGTGGGGGGGGGTT